>JAWDJX010000117.1:0-35572 GCA_033117895.1 Extremus antarcticus | reverse complement strand
ATAGGATCGTAATACTTTAAATACCCTTAGAATAAGTACTACTAGTAGTATACGAGGCTTAGGCTATAGAGACGAGAACTCTACTCTATCGACTAATTACTATACTAGTAATAATAAAACTAAGGTAAACTTCTTCTATAGAGATCGTAATAAGCTAAACGACTAGATTAACTAACTCCTACTCTACTTTAAGCTAGATAGAATCTAAGCTTATAAAAGGAGATACCTTATTACTATAGCCTATCTTAAAGGGGAAGTATAGTACTAGATACGTCTAAGGATTATAAACTTTATTATATATTAGTAGAACGAGGAAGGAATCTTTTCTAACTTTATTAAGTTCTATAATAAGATAAAAACGATTTACGGTTTTAGTAACGAAAAGAAGGTTATTATTATAGGTAGATACTAGAATATAAGTAATTAGAGGAAGGGCGTATAGGTACGTATATATCTCGATACTAAGCGAGCGAGATAGTATAGGAACTACGTAATACTACTCGACTACTCGATAGCGAGATAGTAAGTACTACTTAACCGGCTCGTTACGAGCCTAGTAAGCTAGTAATACTTATTTAGTATATAGGAACTAAGGATATCTTTAATATACTTATATTTAACTTATATTATAATCTTACTAAAAGGTCTATAACTATTTATAGTATATTCGAGTTATCTTACCTAAATACCTACTACTACCTACTCTTTAAAGAAGTACTTACGTAATACTACTTATAGGATCGTAATACTTTAAATACCCTTAGAATAAGTACTACTAGTAGTATACGAGGCTTAGGCTATAGAGATAAGAGCTCCGCTCTATTAATCGATCGCTATACTAGCGATAATAAAACTAAGGTAGACTTCTTCTATAGAGACTATAATAAGCTAAATAACTAGATTAACTAGCTTCTACTCTACTTCGAGCTAGATAGAATCTAAGCCTATAAAAGGAGATACCTTATTATAATAGCCTATCTTAAGGGGGAAGCGTAGTACTAGATACGTCTAAGGATTACGAACTTTATTATATATTAGTAAGACGAGGAAGGAATCTTTTCTAACTTCGTTAAGTTCTATAATAAGATAAAAACAATTTATAGTTTTAGTAACGAAAAGAAGGTTATAATCCGTATTGTTTAGAACATTATTTAGCGAATATTAGTATTCTAGTATATAGCTAAGTTTAAGGAGTATTTTAATAAAACTAAGTAGGATAACGACGCCTTATATATTATATACTATAAAGGTCTTAAGGATAACGTAAAAGACGAACTAGTACGTATAGGAAAGAACGAAATAACGAACTTAGATATACTTATTAAGTCGTTAATCGATATTAACGATTATCTCTATAAGAAAGCTATAGAAAAGCGATATATAGGTTAAGAATACGGACGTACTAGCTATATTCCGACTAGCTAGTCTAGAGGGAATAAACGACGCGACCCTAACGCTATAGAAATCGATACTACCTAACGAGTACTTAAGAGAGGATTATTTAGGAAAGCTAGAGGTAAAAGAAAGCCTTAGAGTAAGAAAGACGGAAAAACTAACGAGTACTATAACTATTATAAGAAAGGATATTATATACGTAACTACCGTAGACTAAAGGTACGGCTATAGTAGTAGATTAACGCGATAATTAGATAGGAAAATAAGTCTCCTACTAATAAGACTTAGGATACGGCTATAACCTCGATAAACGGTCGAGATAGGTATAATAATCTTATAGAGCTATAGATTACGGAACTAAATTATACTATCTATCGCCGATACCCGCCCTTTAGGTAGTATATAGGATTAGGGAAGAACTAATAGGTATCCGAGGATTTCGACTAACTAGAAGAAATAGATCGAACTAGATAGCCTATAATAGATTTAGAGAAGGAGGAGTACAAGTAGCTTAAGAAGGCTATATACCTCTAGCTTCTAAAATATAAACCTACTATAGAAATCAACGTACTTAAGGGGACGACTCCTATATTAGATAATAAAGAAACTTAGGAGTAATAACGTTAACTAATAGAAAGTAGATAGGAGAAGTTATAACGCTTTAGGGAAGGAATCGCCTTCTTAGTAGAATAAGTACGTAAGAAGTAATTCTTCTACGAAATAGATATATCTAATAACTACTAAGTACTAGAATAACGCGAGAAGAAAGGACGACTAGTAGTAGAAATTAACGTACTCGAACGAATAACGTTAAAAGAATAGCTTAAGGAAATTAAAGACGAGCTAAACGACCTATATATAAAACGGCGAGAACTATAGGAAGACGTCGATAATATCTAACTAGAGTAGCGTTAGCTACGTATATAGTAAGGAAATTAATAAACCCGCGTAAGGCTAAGCTAACTTACGGATATACTCTAGTAACTATATAATTAGGCCTAGTAATAATAGAATTAGCTAAACTAGCTACTAGATTAATAGAAATAGATAAGAGTATAAATAAAAACGTCGCGACTATAACGTAAGTTTAACGCTATAGAACGATAGCTACTAAAGTAGTTAAGGGATAACGGTAACTATGCTTAAGGAAGATCCCTACCTCTGTTTAGATAAGAGGACGCTATACTATAAGAAAATATATTACTATCTCTAGGTAAGGAGATAGGTCACGAATCGGAGGAATCTCTAATCCTACTAATAAACCTAGATAATAACGAAATACTAGACTTACTAATAGACGAAATAGAGAGAGAGAGTTAGGATTAATAGATCTCTCCTCTCTACCTAAATAACGAACTCTTAATAGACGACTAATAAACGTTAGAAGTAATTACTAAGATCACTAAGTCTAACGCTAAAAACCAGAGTACTCTAGAGAGTTCTAAGAGCGAATACTCTAATAAAGGACTAGATAACTTAGAAATCCTTAATATCTTAGTAGAAGGCCTATAGCTAATTATAAAAATAGCCCTCTACCTTATACGAAGTTATAAGGAGGTATTTCTAAAGATCGCTAGGAAACGATATCTATATCCTATAGAATTCGATAAGATAATAGGATAGCTACGATCTATATTCTAGAACTACCGATTAGTCGATACCGACTATAGTAAATATAGATACGTTAGAGAAGTAATACCTATTAGAAGTATAATCTTTAACTACGGGGACTATATACTTCCTAATAGAATAATCGTTAGTTCGTAAATAAGAAAACGAGTACGACTTCTAAATTAACGGTACCGTAAGATCCTAACGTACTAGAACTAATACTAGAACGAGGCTCTTACTCTTAAAGAAATAAAACGGAAGTATAACGAGTATATACTATAATAGGTAATACTACTACTTCTACCTTTAAGACCGCTACTACTAGTATAGTAAGGAATAACCCTTAGTTATATTAAGACGATAACGAGAGGATTATTATAGACGCGAATAATATAAGGTAAGGTTATATTCGGACCTCGAAGTAGACCCCTTAACTAGGAAATCTATATCGAGGATACTAATTTGCTAGACTACTATTTAAAAAACGAATAGGCCCTATTAGTATAAGCGACTAAAAGGAGCTATATAACGCTTAAGTAACAATAGGAACGGTTTTCTATATAAATTGCATTATTAACGGATACGAGATCCTTACTATAATAGACTCTAGAGCTAGCGGAATATTTATCTCGGAACGACTTATACGAAACTAAGAAAATAAGTAGCGTTATAATTAACTAACGCTACTACCGAAACTACTTATAGCTCCTTCTAGTATAGCTAAGAGATTATTTAGAAAATTCTAGAACTTATTAGCTATACTATCTAAACTATTCTAAGTCTAGAGTAATATAGCTAAGCTAAGACCTAGAGCTAGATCCTTAGAAGGATATAGGAGTTAGAATAGCTCTACTTATTTCTTTTCTTCTTATTCTATAGTATTACGCTTCTTAATAGAAATAGCTTTTACTTTCTTCTCTTTAAGATAGTTAAGTTATTTATAGAGGCGTATCTCTTTTAAAAGAGCCTTATTTACTTCTTTATAGGTAAGCTTAATAGTAGACGTTAACTACTTATACTTAGTACGTAACTTTACCTACTTACTCTTAGTAATATAGATATTATAATCTATATAGTTCCGGCGAATATACTAGTTATATATTTCTATATAAATATATATATAATAGGTAAGCTTACTCTTATAATAGTAAGAATATACTTAAACTATCTTCTTACTATAGAGATTAATATAATTAGTAAGGTTAATATAATATATAGTAAAGAACTTTTAGATTTAGAACCGTTATTTAGATATTATTAGAGAATAAAAGGAAATACGTTTATTACTTAAGAATAAAGCTTGAGATAAGCTAGGATAGAAGAGGAATAGTATTATAGACTAGTATTACTAGTACTATATAATACTAATACTACTTAGTATATTAGGATTTCCTTAGACTAAGTAATATTATAGTATCTAGTAGTACTTAGGCTACTTAGTACTAAGTAAGACTAAGTATACTAAGTATAGTTATAAAATAGCTAGTATATAGAAACTAAGAATATCTTTAATATACTTATATTTAATTTATATTATAATCTTACTAAAAGGTCTATAGCTATTTATATATATTAAGTTCTCTTATTTATAATACCTATTACTAACTACGCTTTAAAGAAGTATCTATATAATACTACCTTATAGGATTATAATAATTAGGTAGAGGTAAGAGAGAACCTATTTAGTAAGTAAACTAGAAATATCTAGATAGATATTAGGATTAATAGACCTTTTAACTATACTAAAAGAAGCTAATCTACTATATAAGGGTAGTAAGGCTATAGGCTATTAGATATATAAAGTAGGACGACCTTCCTCGTTATATAAAGTAAGCTTAAACCCTTTTCGTTTTATAGAGATAGCGGGTTATATACTATACTATATAGAGTCTCTAGTAGTAACTAAAGAGCCTATATACTCTTTAGCTATTTTTAGGTTATATACTTCGATACTTATTATTAATAGGTATAGTATCTATTCTAAAGTAGTCTACGCTTTCTAACTATAGGATAGAGTACCTATTTAATACTATATTAAGAGCTACTTAGCTAGAAAAGTATATAATAGTAGCTACGTAGAGTATAGGCTAATAGTTAAATAGTAAGATCCTATATTTATTAAGCTTATCTAAGATTCTTTATTAAACTATTAGGTTCTTTTAAGCTATCTTTAAGTATCTATTAGCTAGTACGTATTTAGTAATATAACTCTTAACCCTAACCCTACTTAGCTACTTTAAATAATAGCTAAACGATTAAAATACCTTTTAAACTCTATTACTTTATTCTATAGTTAATTTAGTAGCTTCTAGAACTAGAGGTTTCTATACTAAATATATTATAATACTTTATTCTTATTATAGTTCTTATACTTCTTAATATAGATAGAAACCTTCTTCTATATATTAAGAAAGATAAAGTTTCTTTTAATATATTCTACTATTCGTATAATTCTAAGGTATTTTAAAGCTAGTCTATTATAGTAATTCTATATATACTTCTATTCCTTTTTTAAAGGAACCTTAAGTTTTACTCGTTATATAAGGAACTCTTTCTTATTATCTTATAGTACTTATATAACTATATTAAATTCTTATAGATTAGCGCTTAGCGACTCGTCTTAATTAATCTTTAGTATAGAGTATTATTATTATTCGTAACCTTTTATATAGTTACTCCGTAAGTTAGCTTAGCCTTATATAGGCTTAGTAACTTTCTTACTATACTTATAGCTAGTACTATTCTACTTAGATATTATTAACGTCTTTTTATAGTTCTTATTATTTCTAGTATAGATTATTTAGCTTATATTTAATTTTCTAAAGCTATTCTTCTAATATTATTCGTTTAAGTAAGTTAATTTCTATTACTAGTTATTCTTTTAAGTATTAGAAGTATATAACTTATTTAAGCTATTTATACTCCTTTATCTCTAAATCTATTATAAAGTATTAAGAGTAGTAAGCGTCTTCTATTCTAATAAAGTTATTACTAACCTATTAATTCTTACTTAGACCTATATACTATTTAAAGAGTAGGTATTCTACTTAAAAATCTAGTCCGTAAATCGGATTAGAATCTATAAGCTAAGGTTCTATAAGATTATTATACCTATCTTAACTATATATTAAAAGCGTAGCTATATTCTAAGTCTTATTAGTAGAAGACTTATTTTTCTATCTAGTTATTATATTAATCTACTATAGTAGCTATATATTTAGTCTATAGTAGTTACGTATATAATATCTAACTTTATAATAGTTATAGTACTTAATAGTTTTTTCGTCTTTCTTACTTAAAGGCTTTCCTTTACCTCTAGCTTTTCTAAATAATTCTTTCTTAAGTACTTATTAAGTAGCGTCGATTTCTATAGCGTTAGAGTCGTAATAGTTATTTTTTTTAAGCTAGCTAGTTAGAATAAAGCTAGTTCGTTTATAGTTCTAAACTATATATCGTTTTCCTATAGCTCTCTTATAGAGATAATTATTAATATTAATAGTAGCTTTAATAAGTACGTTTAAGTTATTTATATTTTTCTTTTTAATATATACTAGTTTACTCTTAACGTTATCTTTAAGACCTTTATAGTATATACTATAAAGAGTATTATTATCCTACTTAGTCTTATTAAAGTATTCTTTAAACTTAGCTATATACTAAGATATAGAGATCCTCTATATAATATTCTAAATAATATAAATAGTAATCTTCTTTTCGTTACTAAATCTATAGATCGTTTTTATTTCTTTTATAAACTTAATAAAGTTAGAAAAGATTTCGTCCTTATCTTATTAGTATATAATAAAGTTCGTAATCCTTAAATTTATTTAGTACTATACTTCTTCTTTAAGATAGGCTATTATAATAAGGTATCTCTTTTTATAGAATCTAATTCTATCTAATTTAAAGTAGAGTAAGAGTTAGTTAATCTAGTCGTTTAGCTTATTATAGTCTCTATAAAAGAAGTCTACCTTAGTTTTATTATTACTAGTATAGTAATTAGTAGATAGAGCCGAGCTTTTATCTCTATAGCCTAAGCCTTATATACTACTAGTAGTACTTATTCTAAGAGTATTTAAAGTATTATAATTCTATAAGGTAGTATTATATAAGTACTTCTTTAAAGAGTAGTTAGTAATAGGTATTATAGGTAAGATAACTTAATATATATAAATAGCTATAGACCTTTTAGTAAGATTATTATATAAGTAAAATATAAGTATATTAAAAATATTCTTAGTTCCTATATAATAATTATAGTATAATATTTATAATATAGCTACTATAGACGCTAGTTATTATTATCGTAATATATACTTATAGTATATATAGTAAAAGTATAATAGTTTTATAGAGTTTGTAAAGCTAAGATATTATACTTCTACTATTATAGTTACGTATTTATAATACTTAGCTTCTTATATAGCTATTTTATACTAGTTAAATATTATTTCTACTTATTACTACTTATTTATATTATTTACTAGCGTTACCTCTTTAGATACTAATCTTACTATAAAATATCGTTACTATCTATCTATTTTAAAAAATCGTTAATACTACTAGCTACTAACTTATATATAATTAGAAGTCTCTCTTTAATACTTATATACTTAACTACCTTATTCTTACTAATTCCTTTATTAGTATACTTCTTTATAATATATCTATATCTCTATTACTAATATCTTCCTTATATATATATATATCTATATTCCTTTATAACTATATCTATCTACTAATATATATATATATTATTATATATAGGTAAATTAATAAATAATAAGCTTTATAAGTTAAAATATTTAACTTTATATATAGTATATATAATACTTAATATTTAATATATAATACTTATAATATATTACTAAATATACTTTTTAGTATCTTTATAAAACCTACGTAAATATCTTTTACGTATTTTAGTACTATTATATACTAGTACGATATATAAATAATAATTTTATTATTTAGAAAATATTAGAATATTTTATAAGTTTATAATAATATATATTTTACGATATAATGTATAACTCTCTATCTCCTTAAGAACCTTTCCTTTAATAAAATTAATATATACCTCTCTTATTTCTATATTAAAGTAGGTTAGTATATTTATATTCTATTATAAAGTATCTTATATAGCTATATATAGTAGGTAGCCTCTTAAGGTTTACTTTAAATATACTTTTAGTATTAACGGTAATACTATCTCTATATATAATAATTCTATTAAAGTCTTATTAATAGTCTTCTATAATAGGTATTTAAATAACTATATCTTAATTTAATATAGAATAACTAATATTTACCTTTCTATATTTAACTAAATATAGTAGGGTATTTAAGGGTTAAATTTATAGGGTAACTCTAGCTTCTACTAAATATAGTATAGTAATAAGTATATAGGAATATAGATAGAGATTTTAAGAAAATTAAATTTTTATATACTTATATACTAAGAGCTACTAAATCTAAAGGAGAAGTAGCTATAGTTAAAGTAAATATTAATATAGAGCTATAATAGCTAGTAGAAGTTAGTTTAATATTAAGAAGTAGTATAATTTTACTTTTTTCTTTTAAAATCTTTTTACTAATTCTAGAGTTCTCTATATATCAAATCTCGCTCCTTACTCCCTAGTATAGTAGAACCCTTAAAAATTATTCTAAGTTTAAAGATAGCTATATATAGGATATAACCTCTACCGCTACTTCGTATAATATCTCCTCCGACTCGATCCTATCGCGTTATCGAGCGACACAAGCGACATGGCGGCTCTCGAGGATCTTGCGACCTACATCGACCTACTTTCCCTCCGCGCGGGCAGTCCTTTCGATAACACGTGCCCCGAAGCTATCGATCTTGTCGAAGAAGACGAACCCTCCGACCTCGAAGCATGCGCCAATACAGCTCGCCAGGATGATCTCTCTGAGTCGCGCGGCAACCTGCGCGAGCGCTTCCTCAATCGATTGTCAGAGCTGTTCGCAGCTGAGCGAAACGGTCGCTCCGTAACTGCTGCAGTGCTCAGGGAGGTGGAGCGCGATAATCACGTTGAGATCTGGCTAGCTCGCAACGATGGCTTCGGAAAGAGCACGGCACACAAGACACTGGATGGGCTTGGTGGTGAAGAGATGGTTAAAGAGGTCGAGCGCGCGCTCAACCAGCTTGCGACCAAGGACGAGTGCCAAGGTAACATTCAAGCGTTCGGGCTCTGGCTGCAGACCGGACATGTCTCAGAGGGTGATGGCAGAGACCTTTGGACCAGCATACTGAGGCATTCGTCCCCAAGATTGCAGTTCTACCGCCAGGAGCTCGTGAGAGCACTTACTCCTTACCGGGCATCGCTACAAAGCATGCTGCAGGAGGGTGCTTCCGCACCCGAGACTGACGTGATTCGCGTGTGGAATGATATCCACTGTCACGTATTCGATCTCTCGTCGCCTACACCGGAGCTCCAGGTCCTCCAAGACCTTGTTCGTATAGGCGTCGCTGTGAGGCGAGCAACCCGTACTAGCAGCGATCTGGTATCGCCATTTGGTAGCCCACCATGGGCACGCAGGGTCATGGCTATTCTTTGCCTTGTTGGCAAGATATCCTCCGCTTATGACACGCTTCTTACCGCCACCAGTACCATCTGGCAGGGCTACACTTTCACCCTCATACCGCTGCTGCAGGCAACGGTGCCTACACTACTCCCGAGGCGCAGTTTTCATGTTGCATCCGCCTTTGAGCGTCTGGGGGTGGCTATCACCATCCCTGCCATCAAGGCGTACACGAGCAAGCTGCGTGCTGAAGACAAGTTCGCTGCCGTCCAGAAAGAGCGGAAGTATGTGCATGCAGAGGTTCAGCTACTCTTCCATCTCGCCGGGAGTGGCATTACAGGTGTGTATCCATACATTGGGACTAGCAAGCTTCCTTGTGTCCTATGCGCGGAACTTCTGAAAGCCGAAGGTACCCTCAAATGTCGACAGTCCCACGAGCATCTCTATACGAAATGGATGGTTCCGGAGATCAAGACTCTGCCACGAGAGGCTGAACAGCGTATGTGGGTAGCGATCGACAAAATGAAGGAGGCATTCAGGTTGCACCTACTCTCACCTCCGCAGAAGGGAAGTCCTTTCCGACCACAGTCCACGGTCGACATTACTACGGAATCGAACAGTGAAACGGAAGGAAGCTCAACTATGATTAGTCCGGCCCTTACTCTGGCACTAGAGCAACGAAGGGAAAAGGCCGAGCAAGATAGTCTCTCGCACCATTTCTTTCAAGCAAGGTCTAGCAGCTTTGAAAATGAAGTGGAAGTAGTCATGAACGATTCTCCAGCAGTGTCGCAACACCTTGAGACCGAGGACGATGACGATGCGGGTGAGTGTGGCGGGTGCCCACGACTGACGTCCCGGCGGTGCGGCATTTGTGGCCGGGACCGATTCTGCTCTTCGTACTGCGAGACACGGATGACTACAACTCACAAGTTTGGTTGCTCTAATGGCCCTTTAACCACAGCGGATTACCTGTACAGCGACTTGGCGATGGACGAGATGCCGGTAGATCCAGACGTGTTAGAAGACTATGGCTTCAAGCAGCTAACAGCCATGCCAGAACGATCCAAATTGCTTGGGCTGTACCAAGGTCTTCTGTATCTCGAAGTCACAGCAGAGGAGCTACACGACTGGCGGCTTACAGGTGTGCTGGTCGATCGGATTATTGACACCTACGCGAGACTGCCATATGAGGAAGGAGGATATTTCCCATGGTTCATGCAGAAACGACATAACATCTTTCCTTCTACTCTCCCTGTAATTACGGGAGTCGAGACTGTTAAACAGGCTTGCGAATTAGCGAAGTGGTTTCTGAGGCCAACAGACCAGCTGAGACCGGTGCACGAATTGCGGCCAGATAGCAAGCGAGCAGCATTCGTGTTCGCGGCCATGCTCATGCAGATGACGTACCCACCACCAGGATTTACTGGGCCATACCTGGATTTCGGGTTCTGCGCTTGTACAGATGAGACTGAAGAGCAGGCTCTTGTACACCTGTACCAGTATCTACTTCTTGGACATGAAGGTATTCTTCGTCAGCCGTGCTGGGAAGATGTGCAGGGCCCCTCTGAAAGCGTTGCCCGCTTCTCACACTTCTGGCAGGCTTTCGAAACGGGAACTCTGGTTCAGCTTATGGACCGCAACAGCCTCAAGTCCGGGAGATTGAAATTACGCCATCTAGAACAATACTTGAATAGCTCGCAGTCAACGCGGGAACTCAGTGTTTGGAAGCTGTTGACCTTCATGAAGACTACGGACGAGGAAGCTCCGCCCAGGGATGTCTTCATCGATTTCAAATTCATCCAGTGTATCAACCCTCTAGAAACAGCTCGATTGAAGCGACTTTACGCTGTCTTGCTTGCACGTACGGATGTCATAGCGCTCCAGGAAGCACAAGCTGCTGGGGAGCTGCTACCGTTCATACAACAACATGTGGAGGTGGACCAAGAGATGGTGGAAGTACTCGAACGAACACCCGTGGAGCGGTAACTATCGGGTATTGTATCATACATAATGGGAATTGAGGTCGTTTCTTGGTCGAACAGTTATGTCATTCACGGCAATAAGTAAGGCTGAATAATCTGGTCAGTTGAAGAACCTCTCCCAGAGCTTGCGCTCGTCAGACGAGGCCTTGCAGTCCACCTTGGTGTCGAGAACGAACTTGAGACGGAGTACAAACAGAGCGAAGCCTATCCACGACGGCATCGTACAGGCCCAGTTGTAGAGTGGCACACGGACTGTGAGATTCGTCGAGAGCGCTCCGCAAGCTTCCACGATCTGCTCTAGGGATGTGGTGATTTGAGGAAGCGCCTGACCGGAGGACCCGAGGGTGATGTGGTTGCATCGGAAGTAGACGTTCATAGCATCCTTCCGGATTTGCTTTGAGGCGAGGAAGAGACTTGAGGGGTGTAGCGGATTCTCGAGATGCCACTCCTCCCAATATACCACTGACAGCCCGCGCATAGGTGTGCGAACGTCGTCCTCATAGGCAAGGAGAAGCTCAAATATTTGGCTTCGAATTTCGGCCGGAAGTTTGAGAAGGTCTTCCTTTGGTTTCGCGCGCTCACCGCCTTTGCTTGAACTTTGATGAGTTAGCGATGTGCTGCATCCAGGGGCGTAAGCCGCGAAGCAACTTACACTAGAGCAACTTCGTCTTCGCGTTGAGTCGCCTCCATCGAATCGGCTGTCCCTTTCTTCGAGCGAGTCATGCCGCTCGGTGTTGGTAAGAGAGGTTGAAAGCTTTGATGGAGGAAGATTTCTGGTGCGAAACGAGGACCACATAAGGCACTTGGATCGAAGGTGAATTCTGTTGATGACGCAAATAAACGAAGAAACGCTCTTTTGGGTGAATGTTGAAGCCGCCAGGGTCAGCAGATTCACCACACTTGACGCCGCAGGTCTCCTGCACTCAGCCGTCATATCGGCGTGAACGAGATGGGAAAGACAGAGAAGCCGAGGAGTACCTTGGGAAAATATGAAGATAAACAGAAAACAGAGAGCAAACAGGAACAGGCCAACCTGACCTAGATACTCACGTCTAGTCCTGCTTCCGGTGCCATCAGATCATTATCGCTCGTCTCATTGCCCAGCTTCCATAATTAGAGATCAATCGCTGGCATATACTGACCTGAAATCGTATCACAACCATAAATCTGGACCACGAATGTCCCAAGTCCGATTCGTATTCCTCCGTCTTCAATCTAAACCCAGACCGCTCTGACCGCTTTCGTGCAGATAGATCCACGTGAACGCATGAGCATGTATGCCACAGGCTTGCCGTTGTTCAAGTCATGCTTAGGGGTCTTGAAGCTCCGTGCAGGTTGAAGTATGCCGGTCTCGCGAAGGCTAGATGTTGCGCACTGCGTGGTGACCTCGTTCGGCTTTGGCTATGCCGAAGGGACGTTCATGGTCCAGCTCAGCAAACTGCTTCTTCGCCCAGTTTTGAAATCAAACTTGAGCTTAGCCTCGGAGTCGCCTCGACGTCTGACTCCCAGCGCGAGTAACAGCATGTCGTAGAAATACGGCTTCACGTGGTAAGAAACTCTGCAATCGAATAGCTCAATCCAGTCACCACCTTTCCCGGAAGCAGTCTTGCGAATGAGCTGAGCAATAGGCCACCACGTTGGTAAAGACCTCCAGCCACGCGAGCTAATCGAGAGGGTGAAGTTGTCGAACGGCACCGCGCGGCACAAGCCAGAGATCTGTTCGAAGTATGCCAGGCCTGAAGGAAGGTCTACTGTGTTCGTTGAGATGACGAAATCGTTGGTCTGGTAATAAACGCTCATGGCCTCCTGGCGCATTTGCTTCGACGCAAGAAAGATACCAGGTCCATGAAACTTGGTGCGGCGCCAATGCTTTACCGTTCCGTAACGCTTGTTGCGATACAAGCGGATTTCTTCGTCGTCGACGAGCACGAATGCATAGATCTTGTTTCTGAGCTCGCCTGGGAGCTTCTGGAGCAGGTCTTCTTGCTCCTTTACTTCTGGGACTGGAATGACCAGCTTCAGGCGCTTTTCCTTGTTCCTGAGAGCAAGACTGTTAGCAGTGCCAAAGGAGTAAGTAAGCTAGAGATAGCCTCACTTGAGCGCCACGGCGTGTCCAATGCCTGAATCTCCACCCGCAAGTAGGATATCTTTGTTGTCCTCAACGTAAGTGGTGTCGGCCTTGCGCTTCCTCGGGGGAGCTTTGGCCGCTGTCGTTAACCTGAGCTTTGAAGAGAGAGTTGGAAGTTGTAAGGAAGAAGACGAAGGTCGGCTTTGAAAGCAATGATATATGAGACCGTGGCGCCATTTGACAGGTATAGTGAGGCCATGTGACTCATACCGTCTCTGATAATGTGAGCGCACGTGGCAGCATTGAAGCGACGTGCTGGTAGTAGCGGCGACTCGATATATGATGAAGTGAAGCAAGGTGGTTCGAGAAGCGAGTCCGACGGTGAGCTTTCCAGAGTGCTCGGATCTTGGAATGCTGTCATTGCACCTCGTCCTCATCGTCGTCCGATCCATCTTCATCAGCACCGACCTCTACGCCACCGTCGTCAACCTCGCCATCGACGTCCATCATCTCCTCGTCATCTTCATAATCATCCCACATATCACCATCTTCATCCAATCCTTCTTCATCCTCATCATCCTCCGCCTGCCCGTTCGCCTGCCGCTTCCTCTTCTTCCTCTCAACGTTCGCCTTCTGCTCATCCCGCCTCCTCTCCCGCTCCTTCCTCCGAGCGTCATGCACCTTCTCCATCTGCTTGACCTCCTGATCGGACTTTCGGATGTATTCGTGCCACATAACTTTGCCCCCACACATGCCCTCCTCGAGCTTCGTCAAACGCAGGCGCAGCCGTGGGCCAAGTTCCTGTAGCTTGATGCCTTTTCTCTCCACTCTCGCCTGCGCACGATCGGGGCGACCAGCCGGCCTTCCGTCCGCATCTTCATCCGCCTCATTCGCGTCCTTCTTCTTCTCTCTCCGATCGCGCACTCTCTGCTGCGCTGGAGCCAAGACTTCAACCTCAGCATCGGTATCCGGCTCCGAATCGCTGGCGGAAGTGAAGCCGTCCGCGGCGTGTTGGTCCAGCAGGTAGTCAGCGACATCGTGCAGCTTCCCTAGATTGGGCACAGCAGCCCTCCTGCGCTTCTGGCCAGCGTGGGAAATCTTCTCTGCTGCGTCCAACCGCCGTAAAGGCTTTGCGACGGACTTGGCAGTGCGAGTGGTGATGGCGTAGTGGCGGAGGTTGAGAACATAAGGGTGCGATGAGTCATCGTCTGGCGTTGTACTAGAAGGAGCGGTTTTTCGGTCGAGCAAGAGTACACGTTTGATCGAGTTGAGCGGTGTATGTGTCGGGTTGATAGGTGGAAATAGCGATTGGAACACCGTAGTCGCCAGCGATTCGAGATTTTTCGGCACGGCATTCCCGCCTCCCTTCTTGCCAGCCTCCGTCTCATCCTGCGGCTTCGAGCTGAAGTTGTTCATGACCAGCAACGGCGGTGCCAGAAACTCCCCCTGCGGCTTTCCCTTCGGACGCTTCTGCACCTTCATGACATCCTTGCACAGACTGTATCCTTCGACTCGGAAATGCATCGTCGGGCCTCGTGGGGTCACCGCCAGTCGCATGTTGACGTTTCCTGATCTTCCGACCTTGGGCTCGCTTCTTGAGAACAGCAACAGATGCGTTACGCCCAGCGGTCCCGCCATTGTCGTGAAGTCTCTTAACTTATTGCCTCTCCGCTCCTTCAACCGAGCAGCAGTCTGCGGTTCCAGTACAGACCGAACATCGCGTACAAGCTGGGAGACGGCAGGGCCGACGGCAGAAGCACCGATACGGATGACCATGGATTTTGGAGCGCGGGACCCAGGTTTGCTGGCGGTGTTGCCAGGGGCTGAAGCGATGCCATTCGTATGTGGGATATGAGTCCGTTTCTTGACGCGTCTTTTGGCCATTGCGAACAACTGATCTCCGGTAAAAGGTTGGCCGTCAGCGTGCTATATCAAACTTGGTTTGCATGTGCAATCTGAGCTTTTTTCGCAGAGACTAGTCACAGAGCTCACCGGCTAGATCCGAAAGATAAGATCTTCAACTTTTTTCCGACCTCATGTCAAAATCTCGACCGCCACACCTTCGATTTCGTATTACACAACTTCGAAACGATGGCACCGACATTGAAGAAGCGGAAGCTTAGCCCGGAACATGAGAAGCCGCTGAAGGAGAAAACATTACCCAAGCCGGCCAATGATGCTATCGCCCCAGCGAGCGAAGACGATGACGAACCAACCGATACAGCGACACCGAAGACTTTCGCCGACTTGGGCGTCACCGAGTCACTTTGCGATGCCTGCGCCAATCTCGACTTCAAGACACCAACGGCGATCCAAGCAGAATCAATCCCTATAGCGCTTTCCGGACGGGATATCATCGGTTTGGCAGAGACTGGCAGTGGCAAGACAGCCGCATTCGCTCTACCGATCCTTCAGGAACTGCTCGACAAGCCACAGCCGATGTTTGGACTTGTACTTGCGCCGACCCGAGAACTGGCGTACCAGATCAGCCAGCAGTTCGAAGCGCTCGGCAGTCTTATCAATGTGCGGTGTGCTGTGATCGTGGGCGGTATGGACATGGTCCCGCAGTCCATAGCGCTAGCGAAGAAACCGCATATTGTTGTTGCTACTCCGGGAAGACTACTCGATCACCTGGAAAACACAAAGGGCTTCTCACTCGCAAAATTGAGGTACCTGGTGATGGATGAAGCCGACCGCTTGCTAGATCTGGACTTCGGCCCCATTCTTGACAAGATCTTACAAGTGCTGCCAAAAGAACGACACACGATGCTCTTCTCCGCGACCATGAGCACCAAACTCGACAGTCTCACACGCGCCGCTTTGCACAACCCGGTACGAGTCAGCATCAGCACTTCTTCCTACCAAACAGTAAAGAACCTAAAGCAGAAGTACGTCTTCATCCCGCACAAGTTCAAAGACGTCTATCTCATCCACTTCCTGCACACCTTTACCGGCCAAACGTGCATCCTCTTCACCCGGACCATCAAGGAGACCCAGCGCCTAACGTTCCTGCTCCATGCTCTCGGCATCAGCTCCATCCCACTACACGGCCAGCTCGACCAATCCGCTCGTCTCGGTGCTCTGAACAAATTTCGCGCCGGCAGTCGAGACATCCTCGTCGCCACAGACGTCGCAGCTCGCGGTCTCGACATTCCCAGCGTTGACTTGGTGTTGAACTACGACCTACCGCCGGACAGCAAGACGTATGTGCATCGTGTTGGCCGAACGGCCCGAGCGGGTAAGAGTGGCGTGGCGATTTCTATTGTCACGCAGTATGATGTTGAGATCTACCTCCGGATCGAGAAGGCGCTGGGCAAGAAGCTGGATGAGTATCCGGCGGATCGTGATGAAGTGATGATCTTTTCGGAGCGAGTGGGAGAGGCGCAGAGGGTGGCTATAAACGAGATCAAGGCGCAAGACGCGAAGCAGAAGGAGAGAGGTGGACGTGGGGGTGGGAAAAGTGGGATTGGTGGTGGTCGGAAAAGGACAAGGGATGGTATGGATGCGGAGGAAGGGTGATATGACTATAGAAGGTTCTCGGCAAGGTATTAATTTGTTATGACATACGAGTTAGACGACGTTCTTATTGATCGCACTATAGAAAGCATCCTCCGCGTCCTACGCGAAGCTTGCTTGTTCAACACCTTCATTATGTTCCATCTATAGCTCAAGATCGAACTCGTCCGTCCCTCTCTGTTTCTTCTCAATCTCAACTTTGCGCATCTCCTCTTCAACATGCATGAGTGTGTCCTCGAAGTCGAACCCCGAATTGTTCGGCCCTTCTCCGCCGCCACGGTCCTTGTGTGCAACTTCCTCCTCAGAATCATCGTCATCTGCCGTTGCGTCCAGCGAGAGGAGATCAACCAGGTAGCGTACGGCCCTTAGAAGCCATACTTCCTGGAATTGCTTCCATTCCTCCGGCACCAGCGTCTTTGCCACCAACAGCCCACCCTCGTCCATGCCCACCCGCCTGGCTCCACTTGCAACCTCTCGAAGCCGGTACATCAAGTTGAATGGTGTGGTCTCGATGCGAACGCTTAGCGGTCCAAGCTCCGTGCAGAAGTGTATCGCCAAAGCCATCGTCTCGCTGTAGTAAGCTGGGTTGAGCGAGGCTGGCGTTATAGAAGCTGGGGCATCGAAACTCCAGCGTGCCTTGTCGAGTGCGTCGCGTAGCTCCGCGGGATTGAAACTCATAACTGTCGTGCCATCTGCCCACTCTGTGTCGAGCTTTGACCAACTCAAGTTCTGCTCCTTGTAGTCTTCAGACTCCTGGTTGGTGCGGGTGATGTCGATGTCAACAATGTCCTCGGGCTGCAGGATCCTGCATCCGCATTCTGGACAAGTCTGCTTCCACATCGCCTCCTCCGTGAGCGAGGCGAGTTGTACTCGGCGGATTTCGATGGTGTGGCAACAAGGAAGCATGATCTTAATGATGCCGTCTTGCAGCCCTTTGAGACGCTCTGCGTCGGCTTCAGTGAGAGCCATCAAGCGTGCTTCAAAGAGTTCGTTGGTGTCTGGCGGTTGACACGAGCCCCAGAGTCCGTCCCAGCATGCCACTTTGTCGGCAATGTTGAAGCCGTGCTTGGTGGCTAGCCTATTGTACACCTCGAAAAAGGCTCGATCGGATGCCCGCGTGACCAGGTTGTCGAGGAGATGCACCCACTCCTTTCCGTTGCTTCTTATCACCATGCGCTGGTATTCCGAATCTGTGAGCTCGAACTCTTTGGCTTCCAGGACGTAATCCTTCGTTCTCAGACAGATGCGATGGTAGATCACGCTGCCTTCATAGTCCTCGCGCGCGTAGGAGATCATGTGCAAGGTTGAGTTGCCGGTAATTGTGCGAAGGTTTTCCACAGCCCCAAGAATATCGTGAGCGCTGAGGGGGAAGTCAGAGCATGGTAAAAGCGGTAGCCTCGCGAAAAAGCGGGTGCCGACTGTATCAGCGTGGCACCCTGCTCTGTCAGGTGCTCGGCGAAGCTCGAAGTTGGCGGGTGGGCAGAGGTACGGTAAGACAGAGTTGTCCGGCAAGAGACTCGTGTCCGGGTAGTGGAGCGAAAGCATATGGACGTTGCCCTCAGCAGTTCTCTTCGTCTTCTGCGTTTTGATGTCCGCCTTTCGAAACTGCTCGGTGATGTCAGCGTAAGAATGCATTTCGTATGTTGTTTGCGATTGGAAGGGCGTGGCGTGGTAGTTCAGCGTGTTGTTGTGGTGCGTGCTGCTTTGATGTGTAGTCGTCGTTGTTGTGATTGTGTTGGTACGAATTCTTGTTCGCAGTGTGTGGTGCGTTTGATGGGAGAAAGGAGGAGGATTAATCTTACCAGAAGCGAATACTATAAAGCAGCTATCCCATTAACAATTGAGTTGTCATGTCGAGTGTCGAGCACTGTGTCGTGAAGCCGACACCTCGATCCGCAGATGTACAAAGCCATTGTAACAGACAACTCCGCTCAGCATACCGACCGTACAAAGCTGCCCAATGGCTGGCATGTACCATGCGGGACGTCTACGGATTGAACCGACCGTAGATTGGGAGGTGGAAGATGGCTGGATAGGGCTCCTAGGCAGGCCAGAGTACTGGCCGGAGATTGTGTCTCGACTCAAATGCAATTCTTGAATGACTGCTGTCGTTGGATCGCCGTACAACCTTCCTGCGGGAGAAGTTCATCTGCTGTCCCCTTGACATGCTGGCATCGCACACCAGCAGTCGTGGCAGTATGGGCACTTCTCTGCCGAATGAAGGACTGAGTAGGTAGTTCAGAGCTTATGGGCATGTACGAATGCGGTGTTGAGAGCAGACCATAATTCCGCAAAGAAGTGGCCTTCTGAGGAAATGTCACTTCGCACTCTGGCCACGTACATTCATGCGGCTTCTTGCCGGTATGAGTACGTACATGTTGCAAAAGAAGAGTTTGTTGCTGGTACAGTCGCTCATTTCCATTGGGTCGTGAGCTGCCGCAGAGTAGTAGCGTGGGTCATTTGCTGCTTGCGGTGTAGTATACGTGGTATTGTGTTGAGAGTATATAAAGAAATGAAGACGCGAAGAGACCGACGGCGGTAAGCGTGAGTAACATGGCGGTTTGTGAAGGCGTTCGTCGTGCGAGTAGGCCTACTCCAGCCTCACGGCGAATAGATTGTCTGGAGTGGATAGGTCGCGGGACTTGCAGCGGATGTCGACGCCGCCTGGAGCTTGATTGGTCTTGATTTCGTGATTCGCGACCATGTGGTTGTCTTTGGCCCAGCGTCTGCCTAGGAGGATGTCGTATTTCATCTCCCTGGCGTGTCCGTTGAGATTGATTCCGATGCGCCGCATGCTGAATGGCTTCCACTTGCGGCGGTTGGTACTGAGTCACGCTCGGTCATCTGCGATCGCGGAACTGCTGATGACAATCCGACAAAGCAGATGACGGCTGCTCGGCTTGATGGCGAGGACGAAAACGGGCAGGGCAGTCGGGCTGGCGAAGTGGTTCAGCTGGCCGAACAGGCTGGCCGAGCAGTATCACGGCCGTTCCTACGGGTTGGTCTTGTTCGCCCTCAACAGACCGGCTGCTTGCGATTCGGCTGCTGTCCAGTGCAGTGACCTTAGCGATTCCGCGCCAGCGGTTGACCCATCTCGAGACGAGCTTGTTTGTACATGTGACGTGGCAGAAGCCGAAGGAGGCGAACAGCGGGTGCGCTTGTTGTTGGAAGTTGCCTCAAAGACCAGCCGTCTTGTGACCTTCGAGCCACTCTCTACATCGCTCCAACCAGGAGTGCAAGCCTATAGGAGATCGCTCGCAGGTGGCACTAATCTTTAGCACGATGCGAAGTTGGCGCTTTAACGAAGTAGACGAAGTAGATCGTAGCGCCAGACACTCCCGTCGTGTGTAAGAGAGTCCAGGAAGGTCAACACCTGGCCGAAGTCAAAGTCGAGCACGGGGGCAGTGATGGAGGCGTGTAGACAGACGGGTAGGCGACATTCGTCGTGGATCTGATGACATGTCTCCTATTGCAGCGGCTAGGCGGCCATTCTGCTGTAGTTGACGACCATCGTGTTATGTCCAAATAGGCGTGAGCTGTTGCGTCGTATACTTGTCGTTGTTGTTGGTATAGATGTGAAGAGAGAGAAGAAAGCTCATTCGTAAAGGTCGTGAGGATGCAGGTGTATACCAGAAAGAGAAACGAAATGAAAGCTATAGAGTTTTGAGTGAGGTGGTAAGAATAACAAGATGATGAGCAAATCGAGAGGAGAAGAAAGGGGAGCTCGTAACCTGTGTGGACCGAAGGAGGAAATGGGTGTCTCGAGACCGCGGCGCAGCTGAGACAAACACGTGTCGCACATCATGCATTTGTGACGCGTTGGCTGCATCTCGGACAGGCCATGCTGCATCTTTCCGAGTCGCCACTCTTGCAGGGACCAACAGTACATGGAGCCGACAGAAGCAGGATGCAGTACTCCGTATGCGTGGGTTTTTGCCGCGATAGTCAGCTGGCAGGCTGAAGTGTCATGTTGACTCAACTTGAATGCATCTGTCGTCGACGGCCTGATTAAGAGCAGTGACGGCAGTACTCAAATGAAGAGTTCAGTCGTCTCCTGTATTGCTGAACACCGATCGAGGTCCTTTCAGTCAGCGTAGTGCCACAATACCCAGTTCGATCGGGGGGAGGCTTGAGACAGGCTGAGTTCATGTACCTGGGCCTGGAAAATGCGAGGAAGAATCGTTGCCAGTGTATGCATGCATGTCATGTCGCATCGCCAACCGTTTGCTACACATCTCGTCAGCACACCCACCGACTCCACCAAGATTGTCTGGACTCACCACCAACCAATCCATGCCCTCGTTAACCCCCCTCCCATCAATCGCCGAGCACGCCATAATACTCCAATTCCGATCCTTCAAACTGCCCAACCCCATCTTCTCACTTATCTCCCCCGCCCCCTTCGCGCCAGGCTGATCCTGCTTATTCGCGAAAACCAACAACGCTGCATCCCGCAACTCCTCCTCCTCCAGCATCGCCCGCAACTCCCCTGCCGCCGTCTCCAACCGCTCGATATCCGTGCTATCGATCACAAACACCACCGCGGCCGTGTTGGCGTAGTAGCACCGCCAGTACGGTCGGATCGAAGTCTGCCCGCCCAGGTCCCAGACGTTGAAGTTGAGGTTCTTGTAGGTGACGGACTCGACGTTGAAGCCGATGGTGGGGATTGTGGTAACGACTTCGCCGATTTTGAGGCGGTAGAGGAGGGTGGTTTTGCCGGCGTTGTCGAGGCCGAGGATGAGGATGCGGATTTCCTTCTTCGTCCAGATGAGTTTGGTGAAGAGGGAGAGTGCGCCGCCCATGATGTATATGTCTGTGGCGCCTCAAGGGCCGCCCGATGGAGGGACGCTCTCAGTGCTTGGTGTCCTCTTCAATGCTTGTGCCGCGAACGGTGTATCTGGACTGGAGACTTTAATCCAGGAGAGACGTATGTGTGCACTTGGATCTAACGAATCGCGAATCGGTGCAGTCGATCCAAAAGATCTATCAATGTAGTACAGAAACAACCAACATGCCCTCATCAAAGAGACGGCCGAAGCCGCTGACAGAAGGTAGGCGCGATCGCATCTGGCCAATCGGAGTCGAGCTCGCTAGTGCCAAGCCATATCGCTGAGAAAGAGCTTTCCTTTCTTGATCCTTTGTTCGTCTTCATCAACACACCCTCATGCATGGCAAGGCGACGTACGCTTTGCCCGGGGTCACAGATTCCTCAAGGTACGTCCCCCCGCCTCCTCCTGCTCTCTCCCTCACATGATGATCACCCTTCAAACCGAAATTTGCCGAGTCAAGCACGATGAAGGCCAAAATATATCAAGCTCAACAGTCTGACCTACACTCATACACCTTCCCACTACGCACTCGTCCACTATGCAGGATCTAGACGCTAACAGCACGTCTAGGTAATCTCATGAGCTGAGCTGATGTACTGAAGCCTGGCCCTCCTCGGCAGGCTGCACAAAGGCATACGGTACGTCTGACTCATTTCCTTGTTCACAAACCTACAACATGATGTCCAAACCATTTAATTAGACTCAGATTGGAGCGATCCAAGATGTTGTCAAACCTTTCAGATACCTTCTGATCACGCATCGTACCCTACCTTGAACTTCGAGCTTAGTTTGTGACCACGCTAACGCAGAGTCGACATAGGAAGCTGCCTTACACAAGGTAAATGCAGCAACTACGCGACTGACCACACACTCCGAGTGCCCTGCGATACCCTCGCGCTGGCATATGGTACGTTCACCCCATCTCCCCCTTCCCGTAATCTCGAAATGATGCTCAAAAAAAAATCTATGTTTTAATTCCTGATTGGAGAAAAGCTCCAAATTGCTGTTAAACAAATCTGTCAATCCTCTGATCTTTCGACTATACACTCACCTTCTTACCTACACGATCTTCAGGCTCGAGACGAAGCTAATGATGGTGGCGAAACAGGAATTACACTACACGTGGTATACTAACCTCCAAGATGACTTGGACAGCCTAGCGGCCTTCGTTGTGTGCACAAAAGGTACGTTTCCTTGCTCTCTCTCCACTGCCCTCTTACATGATGACCAAACAAAACGATAACTTCAGATCGGGGCAACCCGACATGCTGTTTCAAATTGCTTATTGATATCCTGATCTCCTCCCTCACACTCATTCTTCCAAGCTCAACCTCATTTCCGGAATTGTACTGACTGCAGGATTGGAACAGACTTCGTGGTGCTTGAACTTGATTCATGATCATTACATCTATCAATCTATATAGACACCCAATCTACTAGTATCTTGTCCACCGTTTCACGCTCATGCACCCACAGCCTTCAAACTCTTAACAGTATCCACCACACTCTCCTCCAACGTCCTGTACTTCGCCCCAAGCACCTTCACACTCTTCCCATTATCAAATTTATACACCCCTCCCTCCGGGAACCCACCACCCTCACCCTCCTCCTTCGGCAACCCCTCCCTATATTCCGGAAAGTTCTTCCTAACAGCATCAACAATCGTCCTCCCATTGAAATACCCCGCCAGCACAAAGAATCGCTCATTAGCAGCCCCCTCCACCTCTGCAGCTTTCACATGCAGCTCCGCGAGATCCCGAACGTCGACGAAGAGATACGGCGCACCGGCCGGGTACTCATCCTTCTGCTTGCCCTGAATCGTATCCCGGATCCGCTGATTAGAGGTGTTTAGCGCGTCGAGGGAGTTGAGGTAGTGCACTATCGGCCCCAACACGAGCGGCGGACACATCGTCGCGAGGGAGAACGACGGCTTCTCCGTCTCCACGAAGTCCCACGCCGCTTTCTCCGCAAAGGTCTTGGAGGCGCGGTAGCCGTTTGCCGCGTTTTCGATGGCTTCTTTTTCGGTGATGGGGTTCCAGTCGGCTTCGGTGTATGTGTGTTCGGGCCAGGAGCCTTTGTTTCCGTCGACAATGGAGGCGAAGGACGAGGTTATGACGACTCTCTTGACTGATGGTGCGCTCTTCTTGATGCTCTTCAACACGCCGGTGGTGCCGATGATGGCCGGGTCGAGGAGATCTTTCTGCACGTCTGTGACGTTGAAGTGGAACGGCGAAGCCGTGTGTATAACCGCCTCGAATGGTGGATCGCTGACTACAGCCTTATCGAACGCGCCTGGCTGCGCGATGTCCTCGACGATGCTGAAGTCGAGCTTGTCTTTGCCGAATTTGGAGTGTGCGGAGCGGATCTTGTCGGCCTTCTCCTGCGAGCGGACGGTGGTGACGACGCTGTGGCCGTGTTGGAGGAGGATGTCGAGGACGTGGGCGGCGATGAAGCCGGAGCCACCAGTCAGGAGGATTCTCGTCATATTGGTCGGTGTGGTGTGGAAGCTGTGAGTGCTTTGTGATGGCGATATAAGTGGTGAAAGATTCGAGAGGTGAGAGCCTTGAGGAATAGCTTGAGAGAAGGAACGAGACTTATGTAGTAGTTGGCGGTACATGTGGATTCATCTACCGTTCGCTGCCGATTCTGCAGGGCGACCATGGGTTGTTTTATCCATTTTCTGATGTCACCACTGATGCTGTCATTGGTACGCAGATAACCTTGGGTTATTGCCGGTAGACTTCAATGCTACAACGGGGAGAATTTGTCAACGCAAGCATTTGACCTCTTCGTTCACTGGGGGAAAGTATGGCGATAACGGCGTTTGGCGTGTGATGTGTAGAGATATCTGCTTAAGCCCGTCGATTACTTGGAGAAGGTGTTGTTGGAGAAAAACAAGCATTCGGGGAAGGATCAGCCGCTGCCACGAGCCTGAGTCGGGAAAGTGCTCTCGGGAGCTCTCACATCACCTCGTGCTCAAGGCAGCTGCATAACGAACTTCATATGATAGCATACCGAAATCCCTCCGCCTGCAGTCACCACTACATCTCCAACCCCGTGAATACGTAATTATGGCCATGAACTTCGCTCCCTGTACGCCCGTCCTACCCGTCCTGTCCACCAAGACCGCCCACATGCTGACGAGCGCCGCAGACCAGTCCTCCCCTCCCGAATCCGAGCGCGCGAAATCCCCTCCCTTACGCTCACCCGCCGGCTCCCCGGAACCCCAAGCTCAAGCTCAGCGCAACATCTCCTCCATCGCCGCCGCGCGAGCCCAACGCCTCCCCTCCCCTTCCCAATTCGCCGACGAAGACGCCCCAACCGGATACACAGATCTCGAGGGCGGACCCAGACAAAACGACTACATCGGCTCCACCGCCCTCCGAGACGCCGCAGTCGGCGGCAGCGTCTTCGAAACCAGTCTGGGCATGCCGTTGCGCATCGAAGCATGTCTCGCGTATCTCTTACTGCCTCCTGCGGGTGGGGTAGTGCTGTTGTTGTTCGAGCACAAAAGCGACTACGTGCGTTTCCACGCGTGGCAGAGCGCGATGGTCTTCTCGGCGATGTTCGTGCTGCATATCATCTTCAGCTGGACCAAGGTCGTGAGTTGGTTGTTGTTTGTCGGGGATCTGGCGCTGATTGGGTATTTGTCGCTGTGTGCGTTTCGGAATGCCGAGACGTTGGATCGGGTCGAGGTGCCGATTTTGGGGCGGTTGGCTAGTGGATTTATTGATGATGAGTAGTGGGCGGAGCAGCTGAGGTGGTGTCAGAGACAAGGACTTCAAGAATGGGTTGTGATGCGTCGTGGAAAGGGATCGGCGTTGTGATGGAAGTGAAGATGCTGGCGAAGCAGTCCAAGTGTCGATCAGCTGAGGAGACTAAGCAGTCTCCGAATGTGTATCGCTGGAGGTTGAAAGGACGAGGCCGAAGGAAGAGCATGCCTCGTAGAGCACACTGCAAGCACTGGCCGAACTGACGAGCATGCGCTACCGTGGCATACTTCGATTCATCAATGAATGCTTGAACCAGATCGAATCTTAATGGCCAATCATGCTTTCCGTGGCGAGCTTGACATCTTGGAGAGGAAATCCGCGTCGTTGGGAGATGGCGATTGGTGGTGGGCTTAGAAGACCTGCTCTTGATGCGGACCGCATTGTCGATGTAAAGATTAAGACCAAGATTGCTGGTGGGGGTACAAGATCCTACCTGCGCCGTTGTACTGGATGAACGGGCGAAAGCATGTGGCGAAGGGTGGATCCGCTGTGAGGCTGGTCGACTGTGGATCAAAGACGTGCTGGAGGAGATACATCCCTCATGCCGGCTGGGACTTCACGAGCAGTCAATGGTGTTATTGGCTGAGAATTACCACCTCGTCAACGCAGCCATGTCGCGAGAAAATACCCTCAACAGGTCCGCTGTCAGGCTCAGCTACTCCCAGATCCCCAATGCGGACCAATCCCACTCCCGCACCCCGGCGTCAACCTCACCTCATCCTCCCACGCCCACCAAAGCCCCAAGCGCCCTCGGCAGATCCTCGGCCAGCAGAACCGAACCTATATAACCAATTCGGCAGCTCCCGCTCTCCAAGTGCAGAAAGACGTCGGATTGGCCAAGCACTAAAGGGGCAAGCTCAAGAACCACGAGCCGCGCCTACTACTGGGGCAACCTCAAGATCCAAGAGGCGCGCTAACTTGGAAGTTAACGCCGGTTCCGTGGTGGAAAGCGGTTCAAACAAATAGGCACCTTCCAGAAAGAGGCGGAGTGATGATAATTCAGGTGCCGTCAAATAGAAGGACGAGGAAAAGCAAGAGTAAACTGATTGCGGGCCGAAAGGTCTCTTAGTAGTTGACGGTTTCTCTTTCACCCACAGCTGTCCGGGGCTGTCAAAACTACCTACCCTGCTTCGCGGGGATTCGGCGGGGTCTTCTCTTTTGCTTGAAGTTTTGGTCAATTGGTGGAGGTCAGGGGTTCGAAGGGTTCGAGGTGTTGTCTTTTTGTTTTGGATTTGCATGGTGCGTACGGCTACATGTACGTGGCGAGGGAGAACTAGGACGATGCACTGCAGTGAGGATTTCTGATTGCTTGGAGGGCTATTCGTCTTGCTCAGGCAACTGTCTACCAAGGCTATCACAGTCATACTTATACTTCAGCGTCTTCCTCTCGAGCCTCTTTCTCGGAACATATCCAGTTCGCCACGAGACCACTACCGCAAAAGCTCGCGACCATGCGGCGGGCCATCACCACCGCGATGTCCAGACCCGCACACCTCTCTACGCCCTTCCAGCCACTGCGCCGTCCTCGTCAACCACCGAACCGCATCTTTGGTGCAAACCTGCGCTTCCGGTCGTCTTCCTCGCCACGCGCTACCCTCACACGCTCTTACATGTAAAATACAACACATCAAGCCTCAGCAATGCAGCGCGCATCCGAGCTACGGCTAAAAGCCATGTCACTAGCCGAACTTCTCGACCTCCCCGTGTCCGAATTTCTAGACTTGGTGCGAAGCGATACAATTCCATATACCATCCATCTCTAACATGGCTGTACCACCGAGCAATACCAGGATCTGATGGGCTCCTTACAAGCGACCTTGACGCATGGCTGCACCAGTACGAGGAGGAAGTCTCGGGACTTGCGACCGGGGATTACAGCACTATCGACCGTGACGTCGAAAAGGTACGGTCTTATACCCTACTCTCTCGTTCGTAACGTGCTGACACTATCCTAGCATCACGACGACCCCATTCGCGCTATTCATGAGACTAAAGACGCAACTCCCGCAAACGACTTGATCGCAAAGTACAATGCGCAACTCACCGACTATCAGCCACGTGAAGACGACCCTGATTTTTCGTGGGGCTGGGTACGTCTCGATGCTCCACATCATGCGCAAAGATTCTTCGTGGAGGTTAGGGAATGTGAGGGAGGATTCACTGCCGAAGGGTTCACTGGCAGGTGGGAGGATCGTCCTATCGGGGTTGATTAAGGTCCGCATTTGCAGGCACTTCGAGTCGTGCAGGTCGAAGGTTCGGGTAGGAAGGGTTACATGATGGCTATTCCTGACCGGCCGTAACTCCGATGTCAGCCGAGCGGCAGGAGTGTAGACTGGCTTTACTATGCCATGCGTCGGGTGGAGCACAACGAGAGCTGGAGAAACAGCCGCGATCGTGGCACCTCAACTTTGTAGACACGAACTGCGTCAATCCATTCCACTTCCACGAGGTAGCTGTTCTTCATCTGCGAACGCCATGGCATAACTGGCATTTCACATCTCGCACCAATCATCATTCTCCCACCCCATCTACTCCCATCCACCACCAACTACTCCCCCTCACACAGCGCAATAACGCTCATCTCAACAGTCCCCTCCGCCTTCTCCACGAACCTCCCCACCCCCATCTGCAAAGCCTTCTCGCTCAAGCAATCCTCACCCTCAGCCATCTCCCCTAAATCCACCGGCCCGTTGAAACCCCCCTCCAACTCATACAGATGCCCATCCCTACCCGCCACAAACGCCAGGAAGTGCAGCCCCGGCTCGTCTTCCGCCGCAGGCGCCGCAGAATCCCCTTGCGTAGCAAACGCCATATGCGCCTCCTCCAGCTCCTTAGAATCATACAACACCTTCGCCCTCTCCTCCACCCCCAACGGCAACGCTTGCTTCAACAACCGATCCACCAAACTCCCCTCCTCAATGAACTCCCTCGCCGACCCGTTGCACACCGCATGCAACAGCGCAATCAACCCGCACGCATTCCCGATGGTCTGCTTAAACCACACCACATTCTCGTTATCCCCCTTCCCATCATACGTGATCTCCCGCGCTTCGTCGCGGCCGTGGACGCGGTGGTAGACGTCTCCCGGCGAGATGAAGATGAGGGCGTGAGCGGGGCGGGGGACGAAGGCGAGGAGGTCCGGGTCGGAGATGGAGTAGACGTCATGGAAGGAGAGTTTTTTGGAGACCCCGAGGCGGTGGACGAGGGAGGCGAAGAGCTGGGGGTTGTTTTCTGGTGGACTGTGTTAGTGGTTGTGGTGGTGAGAGGGGGGCAGGGCATGTACCGAGAGGGATGAAGACCTTCTCGCCGTTGGGGCGGATGTGGACGCCTGGTGTTGGGGTGGCCATGTTGCTGGTGAGATTGGTAGTTGGTGGTGTGTTGTTCTGCTGCGAAAAGACGCAGTCGCAAAGCTGGGCTTCACATCGCGTTTGAGTCAAACAGGAGTTTGTACGCCCTAGTTACGACGTGTGAGGTTGCCTGGCATTAGGACACCTCAGGCACCACGGCATGCCGAATGCCGAGGTGAAGTGAATGTTGACGCCGACGACTCCTCAATTGCAGGATTTCAGGTCCGTTCAAGATCGTTAATTCGAACGCAGCTGTATAGCAGACCCAGAAAGACAGCATATAACACTACTATCAACAATTGCTTTTCAGGCCGGCAGCCACTCAGGCCCAGCAACCCGCTAAGGGAGACCAGGACTAAGGACCAACTCCAGGACTTATACCAGTATAACATCATGGCCTCCCCAGCCTACAGCCTCACAGAACGCAACACAAACCCGCCCCGAAACAAAACCATCCTCATCACCGGTGGTGCCTCCGGAATTGGCCTCGCCACCGCAATCTACCTCCACTCCGCTGAATACAAGAACAATGTCGTCTGCTTGGACCTCCAGGAGAACCCCCCAAATGTAGCCGAACTCCGGAAGTCCCCTCGCTTCCTCTACTTGCCTTGCAACGTGACCGACTGGTCATCTCAGAGGGCAGCCTTCGCCAAAGCCTCCGAATTTTTCGGCAGCATCGATTGTGTCTTCGTCAACGCCGGCGTCGCGGAAATCGGCGAGCAGATCTTCACCGATACTCTGGACAAAAATGGCCAGCTCGCAGAACCAGACCGCATAACCATCGATATCGACATCCGCGCCGTAGGCGACACCTTGAAATTGGCAATGTATCACCTCCGCAACGACAAGGACGAGAAGACTGGAAAACGTAAAGGCTTCGGACGCGGCCACGGCGGCAGCATAGTAATGACAGCCTCCCTAGCCGGCTACCTCGCCTCGGCTGGCGCACCCCTCTACAGCGCAGCAAAACACGGCGTAGTCGGCTACCTGCGCGCCCTCAAAGGCGACTGCGCGAAAGTTGGAATAGCGATTTCAGTAATCGCGCCCGGGATCACGCTCACGCCTATAATTCTTGGCCGGAGGACAGGGCAGACGCTGCAGGAATGGGGCAAGGATATGGGAGAGCGCGGGGTACCGATCAACACCGCCGAGACTATTGCGCTGACGGTGGCGAACTTGATGGGGCAGGGGATGGGGGCGAATGGGGCGGGGGTACTCATTCAGGGGAACAGATGTCAGGAGCTTGAGGGTGGGTTGGCGAAGGGGAGGGAGGGTTGGATGGGGAAGGAGATGCTTGGGATGTTTAGGAGGGGGAGGGCGGCGCCGTTGTTTCCTAATAAGTTGTAGATATATATGTATGTCATTTGGAGGGTTATGTGCAGTTGTTGAAAGAGCGGAAAAGGTAGCAATATAAGCTTTGATTACACCCGTATATCGTTTAAAGCGTTATGTTCAGCCGTTGAAAAAGCAAGAAGTGTGAGAACATTCGAAAGCGTAAGCAGAGGTTTGTCACATCATGTCCGGGTCATAGGCTTGCGTGCCTGAGCTGGCGGGCGCTGTCCAGTATCTTAAGTCTCCATAACGTAGAGCCTCCTCCGGAAGAACGTCTGGATCTTCACTAGCAGCAGAACTGTCTCCCTGTGTGAGAGGCATGCCAGTCGGGCTGAAGTACACGGCGGGATAGGTCGAGCCACAGTCAAACGTGTCCCTAGCTTTGCGCGCCTGGATTGAGAGGCCCTGTCGAGTACCCTGAATCTCCAATACGCCGAGTTTTCTTTCGACGAACGTCTGGATCTTCGCTAGCAGCGGAACTGTCTTGCTGCGTGAGAGGCATGAAAGCAGGTGTGAGGTTCATGGTGTCGCGAGTGTCATCCGATCTTTGGAGGAGGCTAGGGTCGATGTTGTCTTGTTGCGGACCTTCCGATGGTGAAGAAGGATAGGTTGTACCAGAGAAGTTGAACATGTGCTGGTTGTCACTTTGATCCAGTGTTATATTGTCGTACTCATATTGCTCGTGATGATCCAGCCCTGATTGATATGTTGCCTCGAAGTCACTCAGCTCGCTCTCCGTCTGCGTGTTCGATGGTACATCATAACTTCGGCCATCGGGCATAACGTCATCAGCAGAATCCAACAGCTGGTTGGCACCGGCAGTCGTCAGCTCTGCGGGAGCAATAGAGATGATTTGTGATCCCTGAAGGCCAATGGCGTAAGGCAGTGGACTCCCACCGAAGTTTAACAAAGTTTGCCGTAGGCGGTGGCAGTGGGAAAATACTTGGTCAATCTCTGCTGCCACCTGTTGGAGATCGATGTTCGTTCCAGTGGAATGGCCAGAGAGATATTGCGGAAAAGAGGTGGACACCAGCTCGGCATATGAGACTAGACCACTGATTGGCGACTGGGCGTACGGTGAGGTCGGTACGTCTATAGTAGGTTCTTCGCTTTCGTCAAACATCGCGGAGGATACTGTCGCTTGTGATCTGATGTGTGCGACATCGTGCTGTTCAAACGCTTCCGAGATGATCTCCATTTGGCGAGTTGGCTGGCTAGAACTGGCCACCCTAATGTTTTCCACATCCTCAACCCACCACAGATCCGGCGGTTCTTGACCACGGTGTTCCATCCGGTAAAGTTCGTTCCAGACCATTTTCTGCGAGTTCTTTTTGCCCAGCTTGTCACTGTGATGACATGGAGCTTGCAGGCGTCCAATGTTCGGGCACCCTCGAGTAACGCATTTGCGGAGGCAGTGTCGGTGCAGTTTTTGTACAGCAACGGACGGAAATCTTTCGAAGCAGTTCCTACAGTAGAAGAAAGAGTGCTTGTTCTTGTGATGCCTCCTGATATTCTGGTCAGTCAAGCATGAGAAGCATAGGAGTTCTATAACTTACTTCGGGCCAGAAATGTATTTATATCGAATTTGGCACAACGGTGTTGGACTTGCATGTGGGTCCAGGATGTTGCAGTGCACGCACGGAAATCTGCCGTCCTCGTCTGGAAGTTCTGGTGGGTCCGAGTGGTGACCTGACGACGAGGGATTAAGGTATGGATGTGGACGTTGTCCATCCGGTCGTCCTCGATCGGTCCGTATTGGGCCAAAGAGAGAAACTGCACTGCGGTTGGCAAGTTGACCCGTCCTGTATCTGTTGAAACTTCCTTGACTTCCATCGTTGTTGACGTCGGCGTCGCTGGAGGAAGTTCCTTGGTCCAGGTAGGCCGTCTCAATCGAAGTGCTTTGCACATCGGGGGTGCGTTCGCTAGTACCTGGAGCGGCCGACGATGCAAGACAGTTGTTCAGAGGAGTCGATGAGAATCGATCGACCCGTAAAGGCGTTTCCGAAGGCGAGGACAGAGACAGTGCATCGTGAAGTCGCGCATCGGGACCGGTACTAAGAGTCCTGTCCACCTCTGCTATTGCACTTTTGACAGCTTGTCGGCGAGCGGCAGGCGGGAGGGCATTAACGACATAGCACGGCGCTTGTGAGCTGCTTCCCTGTTGAGTAGGCTCGTGGTTCATGAGACCTCTACCAGAAAACCCTGTATCGTGAAGCGACAGGTATGAGGAGAAGCTGGCCTCGAGATCGTTCAAGGCGGCATGAAATCCTGTCGATAATTGAGCGTGAACGTTCTGAAGATCTTCCGACGGCGGTAGTGCTGAGCCATGACCAAGGGAGGACAACTTGTGGGTACCTGATCTGAATGTTACACTATTAGCTCACATATTCTTGACAAGATAATATATCGTACGCTTCGATGACCCCTTCGGCTTCCAGCTCAGGATGCTTCGTGACAACGTGGTGGCGAAACTTGTCAAGCCGGCTCCAGAGCTTCGTCACTTGACGGCAGCTCTGGACCTTGCATTGATAGAAATCCTTGTTGCCAACCGCAGGTACTAGCATATGCTTGCCCTTGACATGTCTTTCGAGCTCATATCTTCGGGAGAAGCCACTCTCGTACCTGCAGCCTGGCACGTAGCATCGCAAATGTTTCGTCTTCCTTTGTTGCCTCGATTAGGCACTACATAAGATAGGAAGGCATGTCTCAAAAGAACCTGGCACTTACTTTTTGGTAACCTTCGGTGGTCTCGGTAGGCTATGAATAGCCTCAGTCTCGACCAAGCGCAAGGGAGCGCCACTAGGTCGCGAGTAAGCCTCCGAATCATGTTGCTTGAGCCAACTCGCAGAAACTGGCTCGGAGGTCAGATAGTCCTGGAAAATGGCGCCGCGCTGGTTTCGTGGCGCCCTGTTGGGAACGGCTGACGTCTCGGAATTGCGAGGGCGAGTTTCGGCCTCGCAGTCGGAAGTACTGTGTCGTTTTGCTGTCGACCATTTGGAGCTCGAAGTCTCAGCCGAGCTGGATCGCGAGCTTGGATCAGGCTGTCAAGGAGTCAGACTTTGGAGGATCGGAGTAGTGAAGTAGTCGGGACGGTTCGCAATCGACCTCACCATCTTGTTCTTTGGCAGGCTGGCCAGAAGGCTCCGCGTTAAGGCGGCTTGGGGCAAAGACAAGGCAGATTGTACCTCTCGCGGAAGTGAATGGTAAAACCGGGTGGCTTGCGAAAGCGGAGAGTAATAAGCATGGTGCGGCCAGGCAGGAGTCGAGGCTATGAAGGTGAGCAAAGAGAAAATGCAAAGTTGGTGTTGTGTTTTGCAGTTCAGTCCCGCTGTTTGCACTTTGCACTTTGCACTTGACAGTCCGCGGTGCGCTGGCCGCAGTCTGCAGTCGGGCCGTATCACGGCGAGGTAAAACGATGTATCCCACTAATCGCACGCCAGATTGTGTTGCTCGGAGCTCTCCACGTCGTACTAAATACCTTACTACGACAGCTCCGGTTCTAGCTTGCCAAGGTATGAGCTGTGCTTTCTTCGAAGGATCTCGCTACCAGTGTTGTCAGTGATTGTACGATGGATCCCTCAATATTCCTGAAATCCGTCTGGAGTAAGATGGCGACGTCGTCGCCACCATCGCATGCTCCGCCGGGTGCAGCCTTTGGGCAAGGCCATAAGGAGCCTGTTGCCGTCGGCTATGCTCTCCGCCTGAGTTACGTTCTCCGCACGAAGTGGCATTGCTCTTACCTTAGCTCTTACCGCAGTCTAGGCTACTGCGCTCGCACACTCACTGTTGAGACCATTCCGGCAGCAAACGCTGAACGTATCGGTTTGCTGATGAGACGATGAAAGTCGGACACTTCGAGTATCTGGTCGCCATCTGCTCGGCCTGGCTTCAGTCGCAGCCTACCGTTTTCTCCCGGTGGCACGATTGTTAGGGCTCCGAGCAGTTTGATCACGACAAAGTGTTGCGGGACGTCACGTGCTGAGGAAACCATCGGCCAAGCTTCAGATTTCAAAGCTCGAACATATCGATCACCGGATCAGAATCTCAACGAGACATACTGCCGAAGCTTCTTCCAGACATTGTCGCCCTCCCTCGTCACTTCTTTCTTCCCCCATATGGGCACATTGGCATCACGAGCCAATAGTCGTGGGTCTGCACCGAGCACAACGGCTCCTTGTCAGCCGCAAAACCGAAGCGCTGCTGGCCAACCCCAGAAGACGACAGTGCTCCTTCGAGATGTAAGATGACAGTCGATGGCCGCTTCGGCTGAGTCATGAGAAAATGATGTCCGTGGAAAGAAATGGTATGAACTCAAGGTAAGCTTCCTGCGGCCCCTAGCGGGAGGTCAACCTAGTCATCCACTATGGAAGCCTATCCATGTCAACGGAGTTTGCGCGGAATACGACGAGTCACAATCCAGCTGAAGATTTTAGTCGGACGCTTCACACAGATTGGACGCCCACGTTACACATTGGGCAGTCGTACTTTTGTAACCTGTCTATCAGCCAATAACTTATCCGAGACTGCTGAATTCTGGCTGCGCTTTTGGCTAAGACGACCTATTGGGACAGCATTTTACCTGGTGTCCAAGAAATAGTGCCTCTCTTGATTGTGGTTGGCCATCAGGAAGAGCTCACCCTGGGCTACCAGGACGCTGACCCTCACAAGAGGCAATTTCCATGCTAGTATATCGACCTCAGTGCTATCTCATGGATACACCCAGAAAGGAGTGCTCACTGTTCGATGCAAACTTTCTCTTGCCGCTGTGGTTGGCGATGAGAAAAGTTCATCCTTGGCCTGCAGGACGCCCGAGTGAAACAACAAGTAGAAGGTTAGCTCGTCTGCTGCACGGCCTCACCTGGCGCACGATTTTAGAAATTTTATGTTTTAAATATCTCGGTAACTATTAAGTATTATAACTACATATTTTAAGATAAGATATTACTATCCTAGATAGTTAATTATATAATATAATATCCTAATAATTACTTAAATAGCATTTAATAATAAAGAGTTAAATAAAGTTATAGGATTTCTATTTCGTTAATAGCTTAACGAGTATTAATCTATATATTATAAGATTAAGTATAATTATAAATTATAATATATATCTATTAATAGCCTTATAATAGCTAGTAAAGCTAATTAGTATTCTATAAGCTTTATAAGCTTATTT
>JAWDJX010000116.1:0-36111 GCA_033117895.1 Extremus antarcticus | reverse complement strand
GAGAGGGAAGACTGCGGAGCTGGAGGGTGCAAGGGCAGTAGAGATAGATGGGAGATCCAAACCTGCCGAGTTGGGCGCATGATATCCTGTCCGCCTATAGCACTCAATCCTTTCCAACTTCATTGGCCCCAAAATCTCTCCGTTCTCACTCCGGGCTACTAAGCAGAAGAAGTGGCAGTGCAATAGAAGGAGGATCGTTGGGTTTTGACGAGAATCATAGATATCTCAACGAGAAGCTGCTACGAAGCTTACAAGCATGCTCTCCGACGTAGCAACGAGCACCTGAGACGATATCGGTGCGTGTAGTGGCATGTGCAAGATACAATGAAGTGAGACGGTGGGAAGCAAGTGGGTGTAACCAACTTTTCGATACCTAACAGAACGCAACATACAGAAGTAACAAGAACTAGGCCACGAGTCATCAAACCACCCAGCACCAAAAAGGGCTATGGAGTAGGAGACATCAGAATCGACCGTCAGAGAACATGCCGTGGTCAGGACACCATCTACCCGCAAGCGAGGCAGGAGTCCACATACCAGACCGCAATAAGAAAAACCATAAGAGACATCCTCCACCACCAGCATGCCGTGCACGCATTTCATCTTCACTTCCTCATTCATATGGAAGTCTTCGGGTCTGGGTCGTCGGTAAGTTTGACTTCAAGAGCAGAGATTTCTAGTCGTCGTCGTCAGTGCTTACGCGAGCCAGAGCCAGACTCTTCCAGTGCTCCACCTCCTGCTTGAGGGCAGCAATCTCGGTTTCCATCTCGTCGCGCTCTCCAACCTTCTTCGCACGTGATTTCCTGGCAGCGGCAGTGTTACGTGCACGCTTGAGGGCGACCTGATCGCTCTCGTCGACGACAATGGGTGGCAGTGGCTTGTCACGCTTGCGAGCATTCACACCAGCGACGCTCGAGTGCCTGAGAGCAGGGCTGTAGGCTGGCGATGGAGACAGAGCCATGGTTGAGCTTCGCTTGCGGTTGCCTTCGCCTCCTGGGTGCACCACAATCTGGTTTACTGAAAATGCAGAAGTGGTACGTGCCATCAATGGTGCAGGGGTGTGGGTGCCGGTGTTGTCGTCGGGGAAAAGCGAGAACCATTGTTCGTTGCTCTGATCGAGGCCGAGGTTGTCGGAAAACATTGGAGAGGTTTGGTAATCATCGTCCGGTGTATCAATTAGGGTAGAACCAGGAGTAGTCAGGTTTGTGAAAGATGTCGATGGTGGGAAAGAATCGTTGTTGAAGACATCTCTCGGAGACACGGTAAAACCGTCAGAGTTCCCGTTGATAGCTGTGTACCCATCAGGTCCAGCAGCCAGGAGTTGTGAGAAGTCGGTGTTATCCATGGTGGGGAAGTAGCCAGGGTCGCCAAGGTCACCGAAGGTGCCTTGATAGGCGACATTAACTTCTGTAGAGATCGTTAGAGCAGCACTTGACCGCGATGACGAGGGTGAGTAATGCTTACCTCCGCCGCCCATCTCGAAGTTTGCTAGGTCTGACTGTGCTAGGTGATAATACTGCGTGGTTGTGTTTGGATTCGTGAGATTACCGGTTGAGTTGGAGTGGAACAGTGGAACAGGTGGCCGAGTAGTAGTCGACCGTGGGATTCGCTGAGCTGAGTTGTTGATCGTTTGAACAGAGTTGAGATTGACCGTCGCAGGGTAGCCTGCTTGGCGGACTGTATTAAACGAAGGCTGCAGCGTCGAATCGAGCGAGGGGGCTCGACGAGGAGAATCCGACGGTGTCGAAGAGTGGAAGAGATCGAAGTCTTGCGTGAACACAGGTTGGGGCGTTATGCCTGCAGATGCTGGTGGTGGAAGCCATGTCTGCTGTGTGGAAGCCGTAGTGGCTTGGGGAGGGTTGTTCGGGGGTGGGTTGTCGCGAGGACGGTGAGAGTGGTTGAAAGTGGTGAACTGTGGTGGTAGTATGCTGGGCGACGTGAGCTAGTTAGAGGCAGCCATCGTGTGTCTGTCTCTGTGTTGTGATGTGATGTGTTGAATGGTTGTGGGTGGGATGGAGGGAAGGAAGAAGAATTGTCAGCCGGAGATCAGCTCACTTAACATCACATATTTTTGCGAACCCGTGATAATATCTCCACGCTATTTTTCATCGACAATGTGTTTCGTTCCGATAACGTTGCCGTCCTTGTCTAGTTCATAAGCGGTGTAATGCATCCGCTTGTCTTTGTCGCTTTGATGTTCCGATTCCCTGTTTAGATGTTAGGCGTTCAAACAGGGAGTCAATCGGGGTCTCAAGTCCAAACTTACTTCATAGCGACTTTGACTGTTTCAGACATAAATGAATCGGAGTTCTTGTCGACGACAGCAGCAAATGTGTCTTTAGTGCTTGCCGAAGGGAAGCCCGTAGGTCGCTTCCACGCAGTTGTTTGATCGACGTACTCCACGGTTATGGTCTTTTTGCCCTTCTGAATGCTCTTGATAATCTGACTAGAAACATATCTTGCCGACATCGTGATTCGCCGCTGACAGGAACTTGAATGCTGAAGATTGCAAAGGGTTTCACAACCCTCGATAATTAGAATCCACCGTTCATATTTATGTTTTTCTTTATTGCGCAAAAGCAAGAAAGTCGACAGTGATTCAGACAATGCGCAATTAACGCGCGACAAGTGAAACACCACAAATCGAGTGCATGGGAAACAATCTCAGACATCACTATATCAGATTTTGAAACTGATTCGCTCTCAGTCTAGCGCTCGAGAGTGTCTGGCGCTTGGGGCGGTATCTAAATATAGATGCCGTGACGATTAGCCGAAAACGCACATAATAATACCACGCCACCCGCCTTCAACACCAAAATTACCTTACGATTAGCTAACGATGTCTCTACGAAGCGTCTCTTCGCGGCTTAATGTCTTCAGCAACACACTGAGATTGCTTGCAAGCAGTTCAATTCCGCGGACGAGAGCGTTGAATTCAGCCTACGCCTTCTTTTCGACGGTTTTCAGACCCTCATATCCAATCAGCAATATGGCGCCCGACGACTTAGGGCAGCATGAAATGCATTTCACGATAAAAATGAATGAGAAGCTGGTAGGGCGATCCGGTCGAGAATACCTCATCGAGCAAGTTCTTCAATCTAAGGAAATTCCGCCGTCGCGTGTCTATCTTACAACGTGAGCGTCTGTCAAGCTATTTTGCTATGGCCAGACATGCTGATTTCCTCCGCGCCAGATGTGGGACGCAGAATTTCGTCGTCAAGACCATACTGGCAGACTTTCAGTACTATAAAGACATGCAACTGTCGCTTGGCAGAAGTCGTTATCTGCGCCTTATGGAAGACACGATCCCCGGGAGGTCGATGTTCGTCTATAAATACCTCAATGACCATTTACTCTCCCTGGCTCAAAAGGAGCTGCCGCTATCACTCACGAAGCGGATTCTGAAAGACGGGTTGCATGGTCTTGCTGAGCTACACAGCCAAGACATTGTACATACCGGTTAGGCTGATCTCTCCAAATACTTCACTCCTTGATTACCCTAGCTAAGACGGCATAGATATCAAACCGAACAACATTTTGGTCCAATGGAGTCAAAGCAGTCGGGGAATTACCATTGATGAAGTTTGTCTAGGCGATCTCGAAGATTCAGCGTACGTTCCACTTGGCAGCAACATTCGAGGAAGACAAGTCGGCAACCAGAATTGGCGCAGTCCAGAAGCACATGCTGAAGGTCGCGTGAACAAATATTCTGACATGTTTTCCTTCGGTATTGTGGTAAGCCGAACAACGCTCGGGCTCTACTCGCTTGGTCACGTATGGTTGCTGACCATATGGAATAGTGCATATATGCTGTTCTGAAGCACGTCATCCTTTTTGTCAATGAAGATGTGCTGCCAGAAGGCGAGTTAGCACTGGCACACGTACTTGAACGCCAGGTTTCCTACTTTGCGGACCTAGAAAGCTTCGACGCGTTATTGAAGCACCTCGGCGACAGCCCTTGGTGCCATGTATTGGAAGCACTTCGAGACGGCTTCGACGAAGAGAACCCGCGAGAACCATTCGACCGCTGGAACATGGAGCCTCTCGACTCGGATTTCAAGGATCTCATCCGAGGCCTAACAAACTTTGACCCTGCAAAACGTCTCACAGCGGACCAAGCCCTTCAGCATAAGTGGTTTAACGATGCTTGAGCAGCGGTCTAGAACCGGGCCCTCTTGTTCAATGCTTCTCCACCGTGAAGCTCAAAATGCACGAAGCGTCTGCACAAGGAAACCAAACCGAGAAATGACGAAAGCGACTGGATGGGTGATTGCGAGGATTCTTTGGATAAAATCAGCGGGCGAGGGACGACTGGTTTGTGTTTTGTTTCAATTCGCGGTAAAGCGGGAGCTGCAATTTCTTTTGCGGTCTGGGATTTGCCAGGCCTGGACGATGATTTCGAAGACTTAGAGGTGAGCAATTGCGAAGGTGGATCCCAGGAAGAGAGTCACAAACTGGGCGAGTTCGGCACTGCAGCTGGTGGGAAGCTCACAGGTATCTGGACCGATGACATATCTTGACGACAATGAAGAGAGCATGCAAACGGTGGAATGTATAGAAGACGTAATGGAGAATGAGTAGAAAAACGCGCTTCAAATGTGCTTACATGAGTGTCGATGACTAAGTTGCGATACTGGTGGACGAACCATCCGCACATGCCACTTTTCTGCGCTTGCGGAAAGTTCGCACACGCAGAAGTTCGCGCGCGCGAATTGTATGCTCGTTACCACGGTGCGGCAAGCCGCCAGTAAGATCTCATAGAAATATTCTGCGTGTGCGAAGTTCCTGCGTACGCAGAGACGACGCATGTGCGGATGGTCCGCGTACGCGAAAATGGGCCTCGGTAAAATGTTGCAAGTCTGGCCTGCGTACGCGAATGATCCGCACCTGCGAACTCCTGCGCACGCGCCAACATTCTGCGCCTGCGACATTTCTGCGCACGCAGACTTCAAATCCGGGGAATGAGCTAAGCCCTTTTCCGCGCACGCAGATTTTTCGGCGCGCGCGAACTTCTGCGTGTGCGAAACCTCTGCGTGCGCAGATATTCTTGCCGACCGGAGAGCTCCGAGGGAGATGTGCCCTTTCTGCGCACGCGGGAAATCTGCCTGCGCCGTGCATGTCACCTGTAACATCAGCGGCGCTTGAAGAATGTTCGCGTACGCAGGAGTTCCGCGTGCGCATTTCCTGTCAACTCCAATTCCATATGTTCGAGAGACACTGAATCTACTTCCTGAACCTCTTTCCCGGAGGATCTACACACCTGCCTAACGTTGGTACTGTTGTCTACGAAAACTTCTCCTTCCATGCTTAATCACAAGCTTTAAATGCGCGCACCGCATTCGCGTGCATGAATATCACCGATGAAGTTTTCGCTTCATGGAACGATGGTTAATTCAAGTCGGTTTTGAGAAGGCGAACCGCTGAAAAGCAATGTAATAAAATACTGCAGGTGAAAAAGCTTTGATGCGAACGGTACTACAAAGAACGAACTACCTTTACAAGCAAGATCCGCTATCAACACGGCCTTGCTCTCCTCCAAACCCCTCCGTCTCGGTGTTGAAGTCCACGAGGCCAGACTGTGCGATCTTATGCATTATAGCGTCGTTACAGTGATCATGAATCTCAAGTCAACTCAGTGGCCCGAGCAATGTCCTGCCGAAGGTCGGCGCGCAGGGCGTGTTGGGAGTGGCCCTCTTTGACCATCGCGTTGGTATTGGCTCTATGTTTGCGTAGAGGAGGCAGATGTCGTCAATCTGAACATGGGACAGTCTACATCTATCTACGTGTCTCTTGATCCCCAACCCAAACGCCACGCTGAAGTCAAGTACCAAAGATAGAGTGCCATGGAGCTGGGGTGAGCTAGGTTGATTACAGGGAGACTAGGCATGACGAGACATCCGTGCATAACTTTCATAGATCGGTTAGACTTGCCCGGCGGCTTATTGGTGGACCGTGCATGAATGTAAGGCCACTTCACCCTGCTATTGACAAGAGACGACCATGGCAACACACGGTTCGGTATACGTCCGCTATTCATCCACTTCAAAAATGAGATTCAAAGGAAACAACGGTAGGTCTGTCGAGATCCCACGCCTCGGGCTAGTCTGATATCTAGCTGCAGCAAGAGATTCACTTGGTTTGACCAGGTTGATGTCATGACCTGTCCTGTGGCCCACCTCGTCGCGCTCGCTATCTCTGACGAGGCTTTCAAGCTGCCTGGCCTCAACACCGCCGGCAGCGTGTTCTCCAAGACTCTTCCGCCCGGTCAACATCAAGTCGTTCTACATTGGAAGGAGGATATCTTGGATAAACCCATTTTCCGAACCAATCGACGAGGAATGCCGGATGAGGAGCTGTCCAACAACATCGCGGCTAAACGTCTCAGTAGCCTGGGGAAGAGAATAGGCTATGAAGATTCACTAACGTGGTACTGCTTGCGAAGAATGGTCCTGAATGCAGTTGATGGTTTGCGTACTCTTCGCCTTCGTCGTGTACTCTACTGACTGCTATTTTCAGATCTCGGCTCCGACGAGGTCCGAAATCAGATCGCAGGGCACCTAGAGAGTCGCACGTACAGGATGCACTACCAGGATCAACATATCAACATAGACGTGGCAAACGTCGTCAGAGGGCAGCCCACAGAAGACGGTCTTTTGCGCAAGCTGAATTGCATGGGCGTCAACAAGGATCCGAACGCGAATGTCGCCCTGCCTCCGGGGTATAACGAACAAATCGCTGCTTTGCCGGATGTTGCTGCGCTAGAGGCAGAATGTCGGAGGCTCACGGCTTCCCTCAAAGACAAATATGACCTCATCAGGAACGCGCCCGGCTCAGACCCTCTAGTGGAGAAGCGCAAAGAGGCCCAACGAAAGCATCGGGCGAAGAAAGAATATTACCGGGCTAGGATGAAAGCCGAGCTGCGCAAAGAGTACTTCGTTCGGAAAGACGATGCAATCATCGAGGCGCAGATGACGGAGGACAGCAAGAGTCCATCGACCCGCCAGTTGGGGATGCTACGGTCGAACTAATCCCAGAAAGAGCGAAGCTGGGCGAATTCATTCATATCAACGACCCCAGGTCTCCTTCCAAGCGTGCTGAGGCTGTGCAGACGATGGTGGACTTGTGTTCGCGGGTCGAACCAAACAAGGACTTTGCTAAGATGCGAGCATCTAGCCTCCCCGATTCGATAGAAGGCCTAGTTGACATAAAGGACCAGGCCACTTTCCCCATGCAGTGCCACGGATTGCAGTGCCTCTTCTGTCTAGGCGACAAATACCTAACGTACGGCCATCGCACGCGGGTCTTTAGCCAGGCCAAGACTCTCTGGGATCATGCGAAAAAGCATCTTGATGCCATCGACACTAGAAGTGAAATCCTTTGTCCCCACCCGACATGCCAGTCGACCAACCTCGTTTTGAACACCGTGGAGCATCTCTTGTACCACGCGCAGAGCCAGCATGGTATCCGGTTACGATGTCGCTAGTGGGAGGTTTCACGAAGTATACTCATCTGGCGCCAAGGGGTATTTGGTCTGCCTTGGAGAGAAGAAAACCGAACAGGGAAGGCAGATTTAGAATACTGTAGAACCAGCGGAGCATTAGAAGGCGCGATCATAACCATCGAAGCATATGGGGATTAATGGAGAAGGACGCTTGAAAGCACATTCGTGTGCTTTCAATAAGCAAGATTTTGGGAATTATATATGACGCAAGCGTTAATAGCAAGTCCTCCAGAACCAACGATCGAGCCTGCTATTTAAAAATCAACTGACTTCCAGATCATCCAAAGTCAAGCGCCGAATGCGAAGGAGATAATGTGGCTTTACCAGAACAGCTCCGCCACGACAACTCAAGGCGCTTCCATTACTCTTGGTCTCCTTATCCGTCATCTACGCTTTCCATTCGTCCGAGAGCCACCTCGTCTCCGGCTCGAATTTCTTGAGAATTGACAAGAGGCCCACTCGAGGGGAATGATGGACCATCTCCTAGGATTTCAAGCAGCCAGATCCGTAGGCGGTCAGGGATCGGCGTGAGATAGGTAACATCGAGCGCTTGGAGGAGAACATGCGAAAGACTACACTCAGATCGTTCTGCTTTAAAAAAGTCTTCCCAGTTAGGCTTGGCGGGTGGCGAAGCGCGCCAGGTTGGAGTCGCAAAGCCGATATATTCCATTGTAAATCAGATGTAGAACAGTTCCATACTACGCAGGCCCCGAACGATGGCGCGTCGGCCAGAGTCCAGCATTCGAAAAGACAACTTCAGGCTGCGCACTCGAACGGTAAAGAAGAAAGCAAACGAGCTTGCACGTTCATCTGGCGTACAGGTATATCTTGTAGTGCTATTCCACGGGCAGTTCCACGTCTATACATCACACAACAACAAGGCAGCTACCCTCTTCCAAAGAGAGCTAGTCCGTCGGACTTAAACTAAGAGGTACATATTTTACCTGTTATGGAATCGAAAGAAAAGAGACTCTCAAGGTCCTCGTTAAATAGAGACAGCAGATAGAGAAGCAAAATGGCGATCAGAATCAAATCTCCCGCATCATATGTCATCGGCGTCAGTTGTTCCAAGCAATCGAATCGTGAAGAGAGCTCGCGCACAGAAGAGCCAACCATCACGGAAGAGTGCACGCTTGGGGAAACTGCATCAAGACAAGCTTGCATTCACAGGTAGTCGCAGAGGGGGGAACTACCACGGTTCGGGGGGCAGCATCCGCGGAAAAGAAGTGCGGCAGCATACTGATTGTATAAATGCGAGGCTGACGCGGGCGCAGGAAGGTACGCCGCAACGTCAGCAATCACTACCCTACTACCCAATCGATTGACCTGGTTAGAGTCAATAGCGGCATATGGAGAGGCAAAGAAAGGTCCACTTCACATCATGTAGAGGCGGCATGTCCAGACGGAAGAGAGCTCGTTTTGAAGAGATTCCAAGAGCCATCTGCCAGCGTGGCCATTCTGCGGCGGCGGGTATGAGGCCCTGCGCCAGCATCAGACACGATGAACTCGCTGAAGATGAGGCTAATATCTTAGAGGCTCGGCTGTCAAAGCTGCCTTGCATGAATGCCTACTAAGCCGTGGCACGTAGAGAAATGTGGTTGGATTGAGATGTCCATCTCCACCACCCCGGGTGTAGTGCTCATAGGAAGATGACACAATGCAGGTGAGATCCGACAAATTTCTCCCTGTCCTCGGGCATGCTGTCGAACTGTACGATATAGTGTATGAAGGTGCAGATGCAGGTCGAGCCGCGAGACTTCATTCATATCGACTAGGTTTGAACCGGGTCTTTACCGAGTCTCATTTCACAGCCGGACTTGAAGCATCGTGAGGGTTCTTTAGCATGGCAATTAGATGCCTATCGAAGTCCCCATCCCAGTCGCCGGCTTTGATGACGCAGACATCGATCTGGTGGAAGCCCAGCTTGAGATACAGCGGGAAGCCGGCAGGGCTGGCTTCCAGATAGGCGGGCAGACCTACCCTTTCGGAATGCACCAGGCCCCACTGTACCAGCAACGTGCCGGCTCCTCGCCGCTGGAAATCTCGGTGCACACAGAGAATGTTGAGCACTGTCACCAAAGTCAGCCCTACTCTGGGAAAGGAGGATTGCGTCCAGGAAAAGACAGTGGAGAGCTTACGCGAATACGGCCTTCCACCCCAAGTCTTCTCTCTCATCGCCGCATTGGCGTACAGAAAGTTCTCCGCGACCTCCGCATTTCTCCCGCTGCACCAATCAACAAGAGGCCTCTTCTTCCATTCCTCCTCCGGCCGGTCAGTCTCGTACAGATTCCATTTGGCAAAGCCGCAAATCGTTCCGGTCTGGCGATCCGTGCATTTCATCCAGCGGACGCTGACATCTTCGCGCCATTCTTGAATGTACCGTACCCTGGCTGATCGGCGGAGCGCTGGGGAAAAGTGGTCGCCAGGGTACAGCGCCTCGTGATAAGGGTCGCCTTCGAAAGCCGAGAACTGGATTTCGATGAGGCGGTCCATGTCGGACTCGTCGGCTGGTTCAACATCCAAGCCCATCTTGCACGATCGTCGACGTGGGAAATGTTGTACGTGTTGTACGTGGCTGTCGATACAGACTGACGGTCGAAAGACACCGGGAACCTAGTCTAGACGCAGACAATCCAGAAGAGCGTGTTTGATCCGGAGATGAATGTACACATGGGAAGTCTGATCCGAAGTTCTTTTTCCTCTATCAGTGGACTTCCGCGGGGTAGAAATGTACTAACCGTTCTCGACCAAATGAATTCAAAGTCCTTTTAAGTGAGCCTCGTGCACCACTAGTCAGGGATTGATTTGTGCGGGTCCAAACATGTACAGTGTTCCCACGTCTGAATTAAAAATGGGTTTCTCGGGAAGCCAGTCGCTGGAAGATTGAAACGACTCAACTAGCTTGGGATTGATGGTTTTGGATTGTATGGTACGTGCGAATTCCTCCCCTCCCAAGGCGCACATCGTGTAATCTATCAAAATGAGTCTTGTCGCTCAGTCACTCGTTCCCTAGCACGTTCACCCAAGTCCAACTCAGTACTTGGTCCAATGTACTGCTTGTGTCCCATCAAGGCGTAGTACACAATCCCCAAGATGATTACGCCCCCGTATATCAAGCATGACCAGTTCATTGTCACTGCCGTGACAGCGGGGACAACAGTCGGGGGGAAAAACGTAAAGACAACGGTGAGCAAGGTGTAAGCGGCAGCGAAGATATTGATCGGAAGGCCCCACCGGCCCAGGGTCCAAGGCCCGAAGTTGACTCGCTCATTTTTGATCCGCTTCATGATCATAAGAACGATGGGGACGAGATATGAGGACAGGTAGCTTGAGACGACAAGGGAGACGATGGCGTTGAAAGCGACCGAGGAGCCGATGTTGATGAGACCCAGGCAGACGTCGATTGTGCCCGTGAGCGCAAGTGTGTACAGCGGGATAGCCCAACGAGCATCAACCTGAGAGACATCTGATTAGCAATGTTTTGTACTGGCTGGGAAGAGAGAAGCAGAACCTACGCGTTTAAAAAATCGTGACAATGGCAGACCATTGTCGCGAGAAAATGCCCACGCCTGCCTGGACGCTGAAGCCACGAATCCAAAAGTGGCAAAAATGTACATGGCAAGAAGCAACGATATCATGGCTGTCGTCCCGGCTTTCGACTGCGTGGCGTTGTAGAAGATCTGGATGAACGGCAGGCCGTAAGGAGCGGCCAAGGTTTCTTCTACGTTGCCGAAGCAGTACAGGATGAAGATATATGTCGCGAATCCATAAGCGCCATTAATGAAGATGGTGAAGATCATTGCTCGGGGCACATTGATGGCGGCGTTTTCGACTTCCTCAGCCATGTGACAAGCGCCATCATATCCAATAAAGAGGATGGCAGTCGCTGACTGTCCAACAAACCACGACAGGCCGTCGCTGCTGTATCCGGATAGATTCGTGAATTCTGTCCAGACGAAGGCGTTGGAGCTGATTGGCGCAAGATGGACGATTGGAATGAGGATGGCGAAGAACCCCACTACGTGAAGGATAAGAACAACACCTTCCAGACCGGGAAGAAGTCTGACCAGAACAGTGTTGACCACGAGGGTGAGGAGTAGGATAGCAAACATGATGAGGGTAGCTTGCCATGCTTTAGGTTCATAGGTCGGCTTGTTAAGGACCAGCAACGATTGGATGATGGTCCCGCCAAGGTAAGTTCCAACCGAAGCAGAAGCCTGCCATCCGAGGGTACTGAGCCAGCCGGTCAACCAGCTCAAGAATTTCGCGTGGCGGCGGGGCGCCAGCAAGGCGACCCAATGGTACTGTCCACCTGAAATGGGATACCTGACCAACATGGTCAGCTGTTGACGAGGCACCGCGGGTGCAGCATCACGAACATGGAAGCCATCTCGGCCATGGAAGCACATGTCGCCAGGGCGCCAAAGAAAGCAAACATGTAGCCATAGAGCATACTGGGTCCGCCTCCGTTGAGAAATGCTGTGAAGAAGAAGCTGCGAAGCCGTCAACATTGGACATTGCAGAGCGTGGCAAGCGCTGATGGTTCTTACGGTATGGCGGATTCCCAGGTACACATCATAGTCGTCGTGAAGCCCAGAATTGTGACGAGTCCAAATCGTCGCTACTCTCTCAGTCAGTCGACAGCATTGCAGGGGGGCGGTGCGTGCGCGCATGCCTTGGTCTGCTGGCGCATGCCCAGCTTTTCCATGTCGGCAGCATCCCACTTTGTACTACCAGCGCCGCCATTGACACTGAGCTCATGATCCTGCATCATGGAGGCTTCCTTGCCGCTGGGAACGGCACCGTCGGCCTGCCTGGTTTCGAGAATCCTCATGTTGAGCGGGCGATTCGCATCGGGTGGTCGGTACAGAGAGGAATTGGAGGGGGACAGGAACGAGTTGAGAAAGAAGCAAGGAAGCGAAGTGCGCGTGAGTGAGAAAGGCAGGTTCGCAAATTCAGTGAGGAGGCTTTGGTGCCAAGTGGGGAATGGGAAAGACGGCAAGCCGGTGGATGCATGGATGCTCATGTTGCATGCTTGCGATCCAAGAAGGCTTTTAGCTCCACCGACGGGAAGCGGGCTAGACTTCTGGCAAGAGCTTTGTCGAGCTTGTTCACCCGAACCCAAGAGGCCTATCGCCCTTTTCAGCCAGTGACCGACTCCCGCCTTGCCCGGGTGGTCGGTCCAGCAGGGATTGCAATGGAGACTTGCAGACTACTTTCATGTCTCCCGCGTCTGCCCTTGATGGCCTAGCTGGGTTGGTGCAGGGGGTGAGGGGACCACCGACCAGTAAGCCACGCCCATTGAGGAGTGTCCGTGAGTGTCCACCTGGCTGCAGCGATGCAAGCAACGATGCAAGCAACGATGCAATCCACGCTTCGTCCGCCCAATCAACCCCGAACAATCGGGCTATATGACCTATTGTCGTCGCACCACGGAGGTTACTGAGCCATCGAAACCCTCACGACGCCATTCACCACATGTCTTCAGCTTCGCCCACGTCCTATCCCGAGGGACCCCGACATGCTGTGATCACTCCCGACGACCATGGCGCGGTATTGCAAATCGTCGCTTGGTTCCTCATGGTGGCCATGATCCTCGCCACCTTCCTCAGGCTAATTATTCGCTTCACCACCGCACATATACCCGGAGTAGACGATGTACTTCTTTCTGCTGCAACGTTGTTCGGTATCGGCGAGATTACGGCCATTTCGTTTGGGGTGAATGATGGGCTGGGCGAGCGGTCATCACGCCTCAATGGAGCGCAGATCATGAATTTACAAAAGGTACGCAGTAGACACTCCCACACCCACGACACTATCTAATCCTCCGGGGGCGCAACAGGATGTCTACGTTTCTAGCCTACTCTACCTCTTAACACTCGCCCTTGCAAAGGCATCCATCTTGCTTCTGATATCACGTTTGACAATTGTCAAATTCCATCTGTTGATGGTCCGTATCATGAGCGCGGTAGTCCTGCTCTGGATAGTCGGATCAATGTTCGCAGTTGCATTCCAGTGCCAGCTACCGCATCCGTGGGATTACATTGGGGGCAAATGCATCGATACCGTAAGTGCCTTTCATCGCCGAACCCGGCATCACATTGACCTCGACATAGGTCGTCTTCTGGGACGTCATTGGAGCGGTTGATATTCTGGTCGACCTTGGGCTGATTGCCCTACCTGCGTGGGTTGTCTGGGACCTGCAAATGGCGTGGGAAAGGAAGTTGGTGGTGATATCCGCCTTTGCTTTCAGATTGTTGTAAGTCCCGCTCCGCCCACCATTGCTTGGACATCACTCACGCAACCCGCAGAGTGATCGCTGCACAGATCGCGCGCCTCGTCTTCCTACGACAGCTGCAAGGCTCATCCGATCTGACGTACCATGCTGTGGGCTACAGCATTGCGACACAGTGTCAAACGTCGCTGGCGGTTGTCGTCGCATGCATACCTGTCCTTAAACCGTTCATGGATCGGGCAACATCTGGTATGATGGCTATTTCACTCGAGCAAAGAGCTGGCACATATGACATTTCGAACGGCTATGCTATGCACTCGCTTTCCAAGCAACAACGCGCACAGCACAACAACGCCGACATGAGGAGTGGGGCCGGAGTTGCTGAACCTTCGAAGCATTCGTTCAGACCGGGCCGCTCCGACCATCACGCGGTTGTCTCATCCTCGAACCCAAGGATCACTGGAGACGTGCAGCACGATGACTGGATGGATGGCGGCGCATCCGACAAATTCATGATCCAAAAGACAGTCGACTGGGATGTTCAATACGGCGACGATCAACGCCAGTCTGCCGACGATCCTAACGAAACCCCCCATCCCGACATGGTGCACACACACACAGTCGTTTGATGCATCCACACTACAGGTCAAGGAGGAATTCGTTGCGATGTACCATAGGATAGATATGTCGATACATGTATCTGTACGTCTCGAAAAAGATTCGATGTCATAGCAAAATTGCCCAGATTAAAGTGTGGAAACGACTGTACACTGTGCTGCCGCCTACACAAAACCTCAGCTACATCACCTACGGGTGCGCTACATGTTTGGATTGCTGAAGTCTGCCATATCGGCCATGGAACGGCCTGTCGACGCTCTTCCGGGACGGAGCTTGCTGTCTCCGAGCGTGATACCTTTTCTTCGCAGCGACGTCGGTTTGAGCGCGCAATGATACATGTACAGAACAAATGGCTGTGAACAGGCGGAACGCCTCATATATAGATAAGTTCCCAGTCACCGTGACACCTTGACATTATGCGTACACCAATCAATCTCGATATGCTGCTTTGAAGACGTGATTCGTCGTCCTTCCACGCCGAAGGGAAAGATCATGCGTCTGGGCAAGATGTTGCGCTGAAGCTGGAGCACCGCAACGGAGGTATGGCGCTGGATGGTGAGATCAGTTGTTACAAAAGCTTCAGCAATATGCCAGGCTTTCCGGAGGTGTACTGGTCGGGCTAGAAGGATAACCACATCATTATGGCTTTCGAGCTCCTTAGGCCCAGCCTAGAAGATCTGTTTATATACTGCGACTATCGATTCTCCTTGAAGACGACGCTGATAGTGATGGATCAGCTCCTCGTTAGAGTAAAGGGTATCTATTCTAAGGGTTTTGTTCACCGAGATGTTAAACCTGCAAATTTCTTGATAGGAACCGGCAGCAATGGAAATTTATCTACGGGATCGATTTCGGAATCTATAGGGAGTACACGTACAATCCTTGGTACCCGAGTGTGCAGACACGTTTCAACGGGGAAGAACGACATCTTTAACGCTGTGGCGCTGCGCTCTCAGGCACTCTTACTGTACAGTCAGCTGCGGTTGCGGTGTCTTTTCGGCACATCATATATTGACTTTACAACATATATCACCTATGTAGAACACATATATTGTTTCTACAGTACAGCACAGCACATGTTGATAGAAGCAGCTCGTAATTGCGGGAATCATGAACCAGCAGGGGACGCGGCCGAGACCTTCAATTTTGCTTTCTTTCACGAACCCCCGGATCTCGGGCCTGGGGCAAACAAGTGTGAGTTGCCTGAAGGCCTGATCTTCGGCTCTCGTAGCGACGAACTAGAGGCGGATAGCGGCTCGCTGCCAACCATGCCAACGCGTAGCGGCCGTAACGATCAGCAATCTGCGGAACGATTGGCAGGCCATGTCGCAGCTGCCCCGCACTGCCCCCCTGTGCTAGACTGCTTTAGGCGCAGGAAAATTTGGGCTTCCGGTGCAGTGACGGAAATCGCGAATTCGGGATCTCTAATCTCGGATGCCGCAGAAGCACCGTCGTGGAAAAAATCAAGATCTGTGCCTTTACATCGAGGATCCCGGTGTTGGAGATCTCATGTGGTCACCCACTTAAAGGTCGCAAATCGAGAGCATCCCGTTCGCTCAGCTGAACTCAAGCTCGCAACCGGCTGATTAGTACTACGGTGGGTGACCACGTGGGAATACCGACTGCTGTATGTTTTTGCTTTCGAGGTGTTCTTTTTGCCAAGTGGCTAAGGACCTTGGCCACCAAACTGACGGGGTAGAGCAGCTGAGAAGGCGTCGACGACGCTCACGTGCGGGACACTTATGTATACATATGTAGCTCGGAACGACGATGTATCCACCTCACTTCGCGCAAAGATCTTCTGACTACTTACAGAATACGCGGCATACATTCGTCTCCCTGGTAGAGAAATGTACAAGGGTCCAGTCTACTCCTTTCACATGTTTCACCACTTGCTGCCATTCCCGTTGCCCAGTGCTCAGATGATATACCTGTAGCCTTTCTGCAGCTGTCTGGCAGTCGCGAGATCGATGCCCTCGAACTCGGCAGTTTTGCGGAGTTTGGCCAATTCTTTCTCGTCGAGAACAACCTATGGAGAAGAGGTCAGTCAGAGTAGAATCGGGTATTGTCAATCTGGAGATATGCGGACGTCTTCGTTCTCCAATCTCTCCAGCTGACGGTTCATCTTCATTAGGAGCCAGCGCAGGACGCACGCTCCCGCCGCCGCTACAGCCATCAGACCGATGACGATTCCCAATGCCATGCGGTAGTATGGTTCCGTGGTATAAGTGAATGGAGTCCAGATGGACGCCATGTTGCCGATACTGTTCATGAATGCCAATGACACCGTTCGCTTCGCCGGTGGACGCGGGATTGCGTTGGAGATCCAGGCATAGATCTGCGAAAGTGTTAGCTTCCCGTCCGTCAAATATTCAATCGGGGCCAAAGTCTCACCGTGCCGAAGCTGGCGAATGCAAAGTTCAAGAGGAAGAGGGAGAAGTAGCGCCCGCCGAAGTTGGTATCGGACACGAACATGAAGACCTAGGGGTGGGTGATCAGAATTGTGCCGGTGCCGACGTCAACGGAAAAGACTGAAGAACATACTAGGCAGCCAATCGAGGAGACAATTATAGGATAAATGAAGAACCAGAAGCGGTTCTGGAGCTTGTCGCTCATGATCTGGAGGGTGCAAGCACAGAGTTAGCAGTCGAACGCAGGGATGTCCGCGGAAGAACGTGGTCCTGGGTGGTTCACTCACTGAATGCGCCAGTGCGAAGGCCATGATGAAGCTTGCAAGATCGTCAGCCTTGACACGTTTTCTTTCTTTCTTCCACGTACAGGTATGGAGGTGCAACTAATACCAAAGTCAGTTGGAGCCAGCCCATCATCGAGTCCCAGACATACCCAAGAGCAGCGTGACGACTCTACTAAAGCCGAGAGTTTCGGTCAACGATGGAAAGAAATTCTGGAATCCAGTAGCGCCGACAATGCCTTTAGGATTGTGATTAGCGATGATCACACCATCATGACATTGCACCGATCCGATGACCTACAGTGGTACATGATGGCAAGCAGATAGGTCTAAGATCAGGTTAGCACGGAGCACTCGCGCAGCCCGAAGGATGGCGTCAGACATGCCTTGGGGTCTGCGAAAGCTAGCTTGGCACCCGTCAGGTACGACATCTTGCCGCCGGTATCCTGAGTAGGGCATCAGCACTGAGTTTCCCGTGGTGTGCAGGAGGAGTGGGCACGCACAACATCAGCTTCGGCTGCGTCAATTGCCATTCTTCTGTTAGCCACTGCCCTCAGCTCCGGGGCTAGATTCTTCCAGGTGTCCGGAAAGTCCGGAAGGACGATAATGACGAGTATACCAACGCAGATGGTGAGCCTGCGGGTGGTGGTGTTAGATGGAATGCTCGGAAGCGCAATAGGAGAATAGTGAATACTCACGCGCCCTCAATGATGTACAGCCTTCGCAATGTTAGCGACGACGAAACTTCCTGGGTTACCAGTCTTACCATTGCCAGGCAGCGATGCCCCTTGATCCGTCGAGTCCCTCGAGAATGCCGCCGGCGATGAGATTGCCAAATGCACCAGCCTACAGTATTCGATCCCGTCAGCAGCTAGACCATTAACGCAGGCGACAAGAAACTCACGAGTAGAGACCCGGAGTAGAAGATGGACATTCGTAGATTCAACTCGCTTTTGGTATACCACTTGGAGAGGTAGCTGGCCGGTGTCAGCAATTTAGGGCCTGAAGAAATAACGTTCCGGAGGGGCGTCTTACAACAAAACTCCCGGAAAGAAGGGTGCTTCCTGCAGAACGGGAGGGTGAAAAGATCAGCCAGTGTTTCGAAGTTTGGGGAAATGGAGCTCGGAATGGATGAGGAGAGCACGTAGCGCCTACAACGAAGCCAAGAATGAATCGACATGCTACGATCTCCCCGAAGGTCGAAACTTGCGATGTCAATGCCGAGACGAGTCCCCTGTTAAGCATCAGTATTGTTATGAGCACGAGCGAATAGATCTCCTCCGTCGCCAGCCCTACCACGCAATCGTCCAGCCCCCAAGATACCACGCTGGGCGACCTGTATGGGCGAGTTAGCGATGATACGCGAGGGTGAGATGCGTCAAACCATACCACACCAATTCAGAAACATGTTCGATGGGACCTGGGTTCTGCTCAGCTGCTGGCCACGCCCCACTTACGCTTTTGCTCCTCGTCTCTTACCTGCATCAGGACATAACCAACGAACAGAATTGACAGACCAGTCTGGTACTGCTGATCACTCATATTCAAGTCTTCCTGCAGCCCAGAGAGTCTTGCGGCCGGGTAATTGTTGCGGTCTATGTAGTTCATTAAATACACCTTGTTCGTACGGTCAGCGTGACGTCTGGTGCGGTTGACGAGGCGCCGGACAGCTTACCAAAACCACCATTGGCATGATCACGCTGTCGATCTTTCTCTTGAGCCTTTTCTCGTCCAACAACTCTTGCTCGGAGAGGTGGCCATGCTGCATTGCACGCGCTTTCACTGCCTCGCGATCGGCGAACAGCTCTTTGTCTTGAAGCGTCTCATGCTGACCTAGATGATGCTTCTCAATGTCGTGGTCGCTCGAAGACATGATTGCGGCACGGTAGCTGCAGTCGTGATGAAGTCGCGAGGAGCTCTGAGGAAAGTAAAGGACAAGACAGGACGATCGCAAGCAAGATGTAAGGAAGACTTATACGTGACCGACCTTCTGCCGCCATTTAGCGAGCTTGGGCACGATTCTTGGACAAGCCAAGGTGGCGTGTGTCGTATATGGCTGGTCTACTCTTGGCCATAGAAAGGTCGAAGTCACGATGCCCTCACTGTACGGTGGTGGCACAAGGCGAGTTCGATCGCGTATGTTACTGTATGGTGTGTTCTTAATTGCTCCGCTCGAAGACGCCTTCACACGTTGATTGATCACCGATATGAACCAGCACCATGAGAAGGGATTGATGATTTCGCGATGCGCCAAGCGCCATGGCATGGTTGGCAGACATGTCGACGGGTAAAGAGAAAGCGAAGTGAAGTCGACTATTTTGCGGGAAGGCGGGGGCGATGGCCTAGAACTTCTGGGGAAAGCACGTGACTTTTATTATCGCGATCTATGAGCGCTGAATTAACATTGTAGACATGACGAAAGCTGCATGCAACAAGTCTCCAGAAGACTGTAGCGTATCTGATGTGGCCAACTCGGAAGAAGGTTTCATTGGCAGGTCTCGCATGGAGGCATCTGCGGGGTCCATCAAAGGGCCGAATCCCTGGGATGGTACCAATGTAACGGCTACCTCCCGCTCCCCACCTCCACCAGCGACTGCATTGGTTGTACCATCAGTTCCTGCGATTCGTGCCGCGGGCTCGGCATCTCGTGCACATCGCCTACCCATTCTCCACCTTCTCGTACCCGTACCCTGGCGGCGACGCATGTCCATGATCTGTACATGGCTTGCGCTTCTCCACCCAGTCATCCTGCTGCGGTCCATCGTTGGTCCAATGGGGTATCTGAGCTGCTGCTTTGCTCTGTTTGCTTCGACGGAGCAGGAAGAGGCAACCGAGGCCAAAAAGAGCCAGGACGACCGTGGCAGCGATGAGAATGCCGACTGTTGCACCGGCCGGAGAGACTGTCTCTTACTTGACCTGGAGGCGTTGGCAAGGAGCCGGAGGTTGGGGCTGACGATACACCAGCCAACCCGGTCGGCGAGGCGTCTGGTGGAGAAGTAGAGGATGCATGAGACTGCACCACCCGCAGTTAAGGCCACGATGGAGTCGACCGAAGCAGGAATGGTGCCTACCGCAGAGACCGCAGGAGAAGGTGCAGGTGTGTCGATTTGCTTGATGGTTGCCAAGCTCTTCGGTGCTGACACGGTAAGTTGGAGGGTTGTTGGCAGTTCAAAAGACCTTCCTGACTGACGCAGCAGTGAGTGCCATATCGAGCGGTTTGTGTCATACACTATGTCGGCGCTGTACTCGGACGTGCACTGCTTTGGGCAGGCAGGATCAGCCCAGGTCGGGATCGGAGCCGGCCATGTAAGATCCAGTGCCATTCGTGACTGAGTGCGTGCAATGGCCGATTGAACCTTCCATACAATAGCCCCTGGCGTAGCAGCAGGCCTGCGCAGAGTCGTTTGCTGCTGTGCTATCATTGCGGCCGCGTAGGATGAACTAGTTCGATGATGTGATGAAATTGTAGCACAGTGTGTAGCAGACTAGCTCGTTGGTGTACATTGTGTGTATTCAGAAGCTGTACTGTCGAGATCGTAGAAAGTGAAGTCGGGCGTAACGGACTGGGCATGTAGAAATGAAAAGGAAGAAGGCTCCTTGTACCGATATAGCATGTAGGTCCGTCACGGTAACCCCAACAGCATCTCACGTTCCCTCGACCCTATAGGGGCTAGTAACGTGTGTACATGAATCTAGTGAAGGAGCTTACCGTAATCTAGAGAGTACGATAGTAGAGGTCGAAGCACTAGAAGGCTGAGACATCTAACGTACGGATACACCTAACGCACGTGCTCTAAGGGAGTCCCTAAGTAAATATAATAGCGAATATCTCGCTATATATAGCTCGTAGCCAAGTAAATTAAAGCGCTTATAATAGCGGTATATATAGAGTATCTATAGACATAAGGATTAGTTAAATAGGCGCCTAAGGAGCTATATAGCTCGCTCTAAGCGAGTAGTACTAGCGTTTCTAATACTAGCTAATTTAGCTAGACTAACGAATAATACGACTACTAAGCTAGGTAAATATTACTAAGGGGGTCTCGTTACCTTCTTAGCTAACTACTAAAGCTTAAAAGCGAGTTATTTAGTTACCGTAGAGGTAGTATTTTAGTAGTATTGTTATTCTAATTCTACAAGCTATTTAACCTTCTATCTTTAAGCCTTATCTTTAGGCTCTCGTCGCTTCTCTAGCTTTAAATTAGCGTTAGTAAGTAACTATATCCTCTTCTTATTACGTACGAGCTACTTAGCTACCTATTTAGCTTCCTTAGCAGCTTTTTTCTTATCGTCTATAGTCCTTAACGTCTTAATAGTATTTAGACTAACTAATAAGGCCGTAGAGCCGTTATCTAACCTTAGTTATTTAACTAGTATCTTAATACGTATCTTCTTCTTTTATACTTTAAATAGAGCTCGTTTATAGCTATTAAGCTTATACTAGAGGATACTATTCTTACTCTCTACTACGAAGAGCTTATCGACGATCTTATCGAGCTTACGAGCGTTATATTCTTATATAGTATATTACTACTCGACGTCCTTAACGAAGTAAACCTTCTTACGTTAGATAATCGCTATTAGACTATCTAATAAAGTAGTAGTCGGCCTTAAAAAATATACTAATAGTACTATATTATCTAGAATAATTAAGGGATTAAAGGAGAATATACTAGTCTTCTTAAATAATAAGAGGACGTTAGAGCTTATAAATACTTCGTACTACGCTACCTAGAATATACGGAAGAAGTTACGCTTCTTAACGTAACTATAATCGTTAGAGTTGTAGATATATTAATTAAGTAATTAGTTATAACGCGTTATAAGCGGTACGAATAAACCGACGTCTAAAGGTTATAAGTAGTAAGTTAAATTAGGTAAATAGACTACTATAAGGATCTTATAATTATTATACTATTTAAGGAAGGCTATAGTTATATAACTACTATATCCGTTTAGTATTAATAGCCTCTACTTACGACTTTAACGAGCCTTCTTCTTAGTCTTATAGTTAAAGACCTTTATAATCTACTTTAGTATAAGGTTATTATTTATCTAGCCGTTAGGTAAAGTAGTAAAGAATACGTTATTACGCTTTATATCTAAGTCCTAGAGCTAAGCGTCTTAAAGTAAATATCTAGTAAAGATAATAGTTAGAGGTAGTATTAAGCCGTTCGCGTAGATAGTAGTAATAATTATAACCTATTCTCTATTACCGTTAGTATAAGCTCTAGTAACTTAGCTAGTCTTAATAGCTATCTTATTAAAGATTTAGATAGTACGAATACTAGTACCTATAAGGAAGCCCTTTTTATCTATATTATAGGTATTATTCGTAGTAATACTATACTACTTAATCTTTAACTATAGTAGCTCGAAGTAGTACTTATATAATAATCTTAAGTCGGCCTTTAGTCGTTATCTATCTATTATACGTAGGCAACTAGATCTAAGCTAGTCCTTATACTATAGGTAAAAGCGCCTTAACTAGTTATCTCTAAGCTCGGTACTAGAGAGCTACTAAGCTATATTCTTTACTATAGTAACGGTCGGAGGTAGTACTCTAGCCGTAAGCTTATTAATATATAATATAAGGGTAGTCTCTTATAGTAATATAAAGAGTTACTAATTTAAGTACTATACGGCTTTAGGCTTACTTATACTATTAAAGTAGCGAGATAAGGTAGATCTACTTACTCTATAAGCCTAAGTAACTAAGGTAATAGTTTTCGATATATCGAGCCTTAGCTCCTCTAACGCTAAGTCTATTAAGTAAATATTAATAGAGTTATAGATTTAATAAAGTAGTATAGTCGAGATAGACTTTACGCGTCTAACGTATACGTTAGATAGGTCCGTACGCTAAGTATTATAGCCTTCTATCTCTATTACGCCCCTCTTAAACGCCTAGTCTTAAAGCGTAATCGCAATAGTATAACCTCTATCTTAGAGAGTACTAGTTCCGTATAGCTTATAGGTTAGCGAAATAGATCTAGCTATTCTATAGTAGCTAGCGCGTATTATCTAATACGTTATAGCGCTCTTAGAGGTTAGTCTTTAAAATTCTACTTATATAAAAACGTAGCGCCTAATTTAGTAAAGTATAACTCTACTTACCTTCCTACTTTATTATATATCTACCTTTAGTACCTATCTATTACTTATTAATAAGCTTTTAATTCGCTTTACCTAAGACTATATTCTCCTAAGTAATATATATCTTATATTCTATATCGTAGAATAGTATTTAATAAGGATTTTAAAGGATACCTAGCCGCTACTATATAAATAAAAGTTAATAGCTTATATATATATAAGGGCGTATTTAGTTTAAAATAGCTAAATTAAATATAGAGTATTTAGTAGTCTTAATATTACCTTTTTTAGCGTAGTACTATTAATTATTAGTAAATATTAGTATCTATAGGGTTTAAAAGGTAGTAAGAGGCCTCTATACTACTATATAACCTTATAGTAGTAACTATAGTAAATATAATGCCCTTAGTAGTATATAATACCTTAACTTAGATTTTACGCTTAATTTAATACTTTTATATTATTTAAAGGGTTAGGTAATACTACTTCTCTTCCTATAAAATAACTCTAGGTTACTACTATATTTATAAATTTCTAATTATAATATATAGCTATAGCGACTATCTTAGCTATCTCGGACCCTATAAGAACGCTTAGAAGCTATAGTATATAGTTTAGACTATAACTTACTTTACTAGCTATTACGACTCTTAGTTTATAAGAGTCGACGCTATAATTAACCTATTACTTCCTTACTATATTTATCCTTAGCTTGTAGAAGAGCTTAGTAGATTCCGTATATACTATCTTTAGTAGATTAAGGAAGCGCTAATAGCTTATAGCGGATTTACCTATAAGTAACCCCTCTATACCTAGAATAAAGCTATTAGTACTAATCGATATAAGCTACTACTCTTATATACCGCTTATGTTTAAAGCTCTAAACTCTTTAATAATATCTTTAAGGTTATCTCCTTACGATATAATAATAGCTTATACTACTTTAAGTAGCCTACTAAAGATAATAAGAATATTAAACTTTAAAAGAGTTAAAACGCTAGACTTATTCTTTATAAGTATATTAGTAAAGGAGATATTTCGTTTAATAGTAACGTTCTTAAACGCTATAGTATATTCTATAGTAGAAGCGAAAGTACTACCGAAAAAGCTTTTTAGTAGAGAAGAACTACTAACGACCTTAGTCGGACTATTTAGATCTTAGATCTAGTATATTTAAACTAAAGAAGAGTAAGAATAAAACTTAGAAGCGGTCCTAAGATATAGCTAAAATATATAAGAATAGATTATAATTAGGTAAAAAAGTCCGCTAGTAGTAATCGTTTAAGGATATAGTATAACGAGAAAGAGTTTTAAAGATACTATTAAAGATACTAAAGAAATAGACGGTCCTAAATTTAACGGGCTATTAGCCGATACCGGGCTTTAAGTCTCAACTATACTAATTTATTAGTAAGCTATAGCCCTAATAAATAGAACTCGAATAAGAGTAAGATATAAGGTACGTATATTAGTATAGGAATATAAAATTTAAACTTTAGAATCGAACTTACCGATTAGTATTCTTCTTAATAAGGTAAGAAATAGCTAACTCTAAGGGTTAAGATACTTATCGGGGCCGTATAGAATATATAAAAGTAGCGTTAGCGTAAGTAATACCTAAGGGCTATTATAGCCTTAACTATACCGGCTAAGGAGTAGAGTATAAAATCCTTAAGAAGCGGATTACCGTATTCGGAAGTAAGGTAATAGGAATAGATTTATATCTATATTAATTAATATAAGAGGTAAGAGTATCGCTAGCCTCGTTTCTAACGAGCTAGTACCTATATCTATACCTAAATACTAAGATTAAGCCTAAATACCCTTATTACTACTAGACTTACTAGCTATTCCTAAATCGAGTCTTACTTATACCTCTATTACCGTTTACTATACGAGTAGTAAATCGATAGTAGCTACGTAGATTAGCGCGATAGCGGCTACGTAGATTAGCTTACGTAACGTTATTTATATCGTTAAGGACGAAGGCGAGTATATCTACTAATAGGAACTAATATAGTAATAGTATTAATTAGATACTTATTAGTAACGAAGGTAGAGTAGGTAGTTAGTACTTATAGCGATACGGTTACCTTTCCTAACCTAAGTATCTATTTAAATATCGTTAGTAATAAGCTATAGCTCGACTATTATATCCTTTTAATAGTAGCTATAAGGTATAAAGTTACTACTATTAAAGCTAATAGGGATTATAGCGCTATAAGGCTAGGCCGTACGCTTAGCGTAGTAGGACTTATACTTTAAAGTATCGTAATACTAGCGCTAGTAGTACTTACTAAAGATTAAAGTTAGCCTTTATTTATAATAAAGTAGTAATAGCTCGATTATACTATATAGAATCTTTATAGTTATCTAGTATATCTTCTAGCTAGTATTCTAGACTCTAATAATAAGTATATACCTAGATATAAGTCTTATCTATTTAACTAAGACTATTCTACTATTAGTCGATTTAATTAATTTAGTAGTTTATCTATAACGAAAGATTCTAACTATCTTAATAATAGAAGTAGTACTAATCTTAAGTTTATTAAGAACGAACGTATAAGATAATATATATAATCTTAGCTAGGCCTTAAGGGCAGTTTATTACTAATAAAGGTATAGTAAATAAAGATTTAAAGAATTTAGGGAAGGAGCTTAGTAATATTAAAGGAAAAGGGAAAGAAAAAGGTAAAGAAAGGCTACGAGAATATAAAAGTAGTATAAATAAAAATAAGGGTTTAAGAGTAGTAGATAGCGCTCTTTTAATCTTTTACTTATAGTAAGTAAATAATATTTAGTAGTAAATAGGAAGTAACTTAGTTATACTAAAGGAATAAATAATAAGTAACTCGTTTCTAACGATACTAAAGCTATAGGCTACTATTATATTAACTACGAGCTATATATAACAACGTACGCGCTAAGTATAATAGCTACTAATACTTATTATTAACGAACTACTAACCCTAGGCTTAGGCTTAGGCTTAGGCTTACTAGCCTTTTTACTACGGTAGCTACTAACTTATTTATACTAAGGGTATCTAATAACTCGTTTATACCGAAGATATCTAATAACTCGTTTAAACTAAGAATATCTAATACGGCTACTAATCCGGCTACTAATCTAGCTATAGTAGCTACTAATATAGCTACTAGTTTAACTATACTAAGGGTATCTAATATAGTTAGTAGTTTAGTTATACTAAGGGTATATAATATAGCTACTAGTTTATCTAAACTAAGGGCTCTAGGTATAAGAACGATACGATAGATAGAAGCGTAGGTTATAGACTTAGTTAGAATAAACGCTAAGGAGGCAAAAGTATCGACTAAACTAAAGGCTACGAGAATAAAGGACTAGATAGATCTAGTTAGAAGTTTAATTAAAACGCGTCTTATAGTAAGATCCTTTAAGATACCTTTAATTTTAAAGGAGAAAAGAGAGAAGAGGCTAGCTACTTTTAAGAACCTCTTACTCTTATTTATAATAAAGAACCCTATACTCTTAGTTAAGATAAGAGATTAGAATTAATAATACTAGTAGCTAAAGTAATCCGTTCTGCCTTAAGGTACTCGTAATAGTTATCGTAAATTCCGGTATTTATTTTACCTCGTCCTTAATAAAGAGCTACCTTTTATCTTAGTCTTATTACTAGCTTGTTAAGCTTAAAGAGCCTATCCTTATTCTTATTCCTCTAACGCTCGTTAGCCGGTTTAATCTACTAGTATTTGTTATAATCGAGTATTAAAATAGGCTACCCTATAAGACGTCGATCTTAAATAAGATAGTAGTATAGCTTACTAGTCGTTCGTTAGTAATAATTAGAATAAGGCTTCTATTCTAGTAGCTCCTTCTAGTCCTATTAGTATTAGAGTTCGAGGTAGTAATAGTCGTTAATCTCCTTTATTACTAATATATACTACTAAAGAGAGTCGGTTAGAGTAAACTTATAGACCTTATTCTTAACGTATCTCTAAAAGGGCGCCGTTATCTTAAGAAGTACTCGCTCTATATTCTCGTAGATATCCTATTTAATCCTATTAAACTAGTTTAGCTACTATAGAATTAGACGTTCGATAAAACTAAAGATATTAGACTAGGAATTCTAAAGCTATTTCTTTATTACTAAGTAAGCGCCCTTAATACGAGACGTTAACTAGAGTTTAAAGTAGAGGACGTCGTTCTAAACGAAGTACGTATAGTAATCCTAGTAGGTATTAAACTACTCGTTATAAAGTTACTAGTATACCTACTTCTAAATATCTTTAATTAAATTAAGAGTAGCTTAATAATTAGCTTTATTATTAGCGAATAGAGCTTTCTAATACGTCTCGTAGAATAGTATACCTTATAGTATATCGATCTTTCGCTTACTATTATTATTATTTAAATCGATAATACTACTAAGCTTTAAACGCTAGTAGGCCTTAACGTCCTTATCTATATACTAAAAGTAAAGTCGAATTAGAATCTCGTTCTAAATAAGGGAGGTATTAAGCGCGTTAATTAGACTATAGTTATAATTAGTAAGAATAAGCTTTAGTAGAGAGACTTTATTAAAAACGTAAAGGTCGTTAAGCTACTTAAGGAGCTAGGTAAACTCTTATTCGTTCTCGCCGTCGAGAATAGTAAGCGCGATTAGTATCGTTTTATTTAAACCTATAACTCTAATAATATTTATAACTAGCTTACTATACTTATTCGTCGTATACGTATAATTAAGGAGAATAATATCTAGAAAGCGCTTATAATACTTAATCGACTTTAGATAAGTAAGGAATATTCGTTTTAAACGACGACTCTAGCTAGGTTTAATACTAGCGAGCTCGTTCTTACTAAAGTCCTAGTTCTTAATATCGTAATTATAGAAGAATCTAGCCTCTTCTACTTAGCGGATTATAGTATTAATAAGGGTCTAACTCTAAAGTAGTTCTTATTAAAAATAAAGGTAAAGGTTACTTATATCCTTACTCGTTTAGAACGAACTAAGGAAGTCCTAATAAAGCCTTATAATAGATTACTTAATTCCGAGGCCGTACTAGAGGTCTAACTAAAGCTAAGACCGTATCTTAAGGTCTCGTTAATAATAACGATAGTTTACTAAGGTAGTACTCTTTAAGAAGGCGCTATAGTTATAGCGCTTATACTAGATCTTCCGTTTTAGATAGACGACTAATAAACTACCTTCTAAATAGTTTAGATTATTAGTAACGAACTAGTAAAATATTAAGTATCCTTCCTTCGTTAATAATAACTTCCGTTATCTATCCTATAGGTAACGATTAAGGCTATAGGTATCCTACTTTTTATCGGCTTACTAGTAATAAGCCTATCTTTAACCCTATTATACTATTGTTATTTAGAACGTAGTTATTAACTACTACGTCGTAGCTATAGGTAAGTATCTATTCGTTAATAGCGAGCTAGAGTATATCGAAGTTCTTATATAAGCGCTTTAGCGGAGGTAGTAGTAAGTTATCGTCTTCTTCGTCTAAATCGCTACTAAATAAAGTAGTATCTATAGAGTCGTCTTCGTTCTAACTAAGGCTATTATTAAATAATAAGAAGCTACTTTATTTCTCCTCCTTCTCCTCCTTTTACTTTAGCTTCTCCTTTATAGTAGCCTTAAGATAGTATCTTTATTCTAAATAAGTAGCTATTTAAGTAGTAGTATAAGCCTATTACGTCGCGTCTTTCTTCTTTATAGTAGCTTTAAGTCGGCGGCGTCGTTTTAAATAAGCCGTAAGATCGTTAATATTATTAAGAATAAAGTTATTAGAATTACTCGTTATAGGCGAAGAAGGTACTATCTTATAGTATAGAAAGGTACCTTTATTATAGACGAAGGTAGAACTATACTTACTACTCTTTAACTAAATATAGTAATCCGCTCTTTAAGAATTTTATACTTCGCTCCTTAGCTAGTACGGGCCTTAACTAGCCTTATATATAGATGTAGACTAGTAGCTAGCGCCTTAACTTATTTAGGGGAAAAAAGGCCGGTCCCTATATTAAGCCTTATAGGTAGCGCGTAAATTATAAAGTCTATACTAGTATTTTCTATATTTTTTGCTAGTTACATCTAGGCTAGTCGGCTATAGATTAGTATTTTAGTCATTTTAGCGTACTAGGCTATTCTTCCTATAAGCAAAGGTAAACGACTAGACAAAGCTAGGGCACATAAAGCAAACTCTTAATCCGGATTAAGCGACGGAAGGCCGGTGAGATACGTTTTAATGTGTAGATGATCTTGTAGTGCGCTATATTCACGGAGCAGCTGAGGAATTCAGACTGCAATCGCTTCGTCCATAGCCTTCGCGACTCAAGAGATATTGGATGACCTACTCGTCTATAGAATGTCGCATCGCGCGTGCACGGACTGGTTCCGTACACGGAGTGAGGAAGTATTCTACTCAAAATTGCTCAAAATTGCTCAAAATTGCTCAATTATGTCTAGATGTGTTCGCTTGGGCTTTAATATGCATGAACTTATCATACGACGTCTCCCAAGTTGCCGTTGGATCCTCAGAAGTCACGTTTCCTCACAAGATCATTGCCATCAATTATGACAGAGCTTACCGTCGGCCTCTTGCTTTTCCCTACATTTGAGGTGCTGGATATGGCTGGTCCGATTGAGGTCCTCAATGTCTTGTCTATTTACATGGGCAAAAGCCTACAACTCCACGTGATCGCCGCAACATTGGATCCTGTGTCGCCCGGTCCCATCGAGCCAGGAACATCATCCTCGTTCGCGGGCCAACAGCTCTATATGCCTACCAATACCCTCGACAACGCTCCCGCTCTGGATCTGTTGATTGTGCCCGGTGGACCGGGTTCGGGAAACAAAGAGGCTTTGCGGCCATTTCTGGATTTCATACAGAATGTATGCAAAGGCTACAAGGGCCATCCTCCAGCAGGATACTTGTTCAGCGTTTGCAGCGGCTCCTTGCTACTTGCATGGGCTGGCGTACTTGACGGTAAACGCGCAACAACAAACAAGTCGTTCTGGGACTTCATCACGTCAAACGGCCCTAAGACACATTGGGTTGCGAAGGCACGATGGGTCACAAGCGGCAATGTCTGGACTACGTCGGGTGTTACAGCCGGAATAGATGGGATGCTTGCCCTGGTTTCCTCCATATGGAGCGAGGATACTGCGGAGAAGGTGGGCGCAACTATCGAGCATAATAGGGCAAAAGCTTCTGACGATGATCCCTGGGCTACGCATTATGGATGCCAAGATGTCTTGCCTGTTACCGGATGACATCGACAGACAAAGCTGTGGTGAAATCTACTAAGATTAGTGTGAAAGACAGGGTAGTGGAAGCTTACAGTAAGATTCTCCAAGGTCGTATGCTATCACATATAATTTTTTACTCATCAATTCATTTGTTTCAATCCAGTTATGGCCGATAGTTCTGACAATAAAGTCGTTGAGCTATGTAGTAGATCTGTCTTCCTACTAAATTAAAGGAGCTTTCTGCCGCATGAGAAAAGAAATTCCCTCTCCTCTTGAGAGCATGTGGGTCAGTACTCGAATCCGAGTCAAAGGTCCGCATAGAATTTTCCAAGAGAGCTGACGGAGCCGTCCGTATTCAGGAAGCCGTTGCCGCTGGTCATGTCCAAAGGAACGTAAGCATAGCGCTCGATGGCCAGGTTTTGCTCTAACCAAGGCACAACCTCGCTTAGAAAGGCTTGCTGTTCATCCACGGTGCCAGAGGCCTGAAAGTTGTCGACCTACACCTTTCTGCCGTTGGCAATCTTGATAGCTTGGCTGACTGAGTCTTTGAAACTGTCCGTCTGATCTGCCTCCCAGATCCAGTGTACGCAGACAAACCCCATATCGCATCCCAATCCTTCACAGACATTTATGAACTTCGACAAATACTCGAGGTCGCCGGTGTTGAAGAGGACAGGCGGAGTGCTAACCGAGACACCAGCTTGCGCATACTCCTGCATCTCCTTCATCCAAAAATCGGCAGCAGTCGGGGCATCCATGTATAGGTCGTCATTTGGTGTATTGACCTCCCCGAAGCTGAGGAAATACTTGGCGCCGTCTCTCTCAGCTTTGTCCGCGTTGCGAGTCCATTCGCCATCGACATTCGACAGCTTTCCGTACATCTGCGGTACGAACTCGATATGGCTGCTGAGATTATCCGGTGGTGCAGAGTACCAATTGTTGACCCAATTGATGCTATTAACATTGTTGAAGGCGGCGATCAACGAGTCTTGTTCATCTCCACCGATAGCCAAGCCGCGCTTTGCCCCAGAACGAGATTCGCTGGGTGCCGCAGAAGATTTTGTCGATGCTCGAGTGGCGCTTGGGGTGGCAGAAAACGCAGCAGAAGACGCGGCAGAAGACGTGGCCGACGGTTCGGTGACGCTATTCGCGCCGGATGATGGAAAGAAAGATGCTTGAGACGATGCGGTCGTAGAAGCCGCAAACGACACATCGGCTCCATCCCAAGATTCGGTCGATGTAGGGACCGCGCTGACCTCAGTGGCCGTCACATCGACTGTTGTATAGACCACGGTGCAGTCCGCATCGTAAACGGGCATGGTCCCTGAGCTCATTGCCTTCATTGAGCGGTTGGCGGCTTCGAAGCGAAGATTCCAGTAAGGCCCACTTGGCATCGCCAGAGAGAGGGTGATTAGATGCACAGTGGCCAAAACAGTGACGCGAAGCATTTTTTGTGGTACTGAGACTCTGGCTACGGATTGAAGCGGTCGAACCTGTGTGAAGGAGATGTGCTGTGGAAAGCCGTGTTAGGACAGCGAAGCGAAATCAAGGAACGACGAGGAGAGAGTACGAAGAAGCTGAATGAGAGACTGTGCAAGACCGGCTGCAGGAGTAACGTGAGTATGAAAACACAAACCCAAGACTTTGCTCAACTTACACGTTTCAAGAGTCTGCGAAGCGGAGGCTTTCACATCTAGACTACCGGAACGTAATGTACTTGCGACGTTTGAGAGTACGCCATAGTACTGCGTGAAATTAGCGATCTAGTAATATTGTCCTAGATGTAGTAGGTAAGATATATGCTCTAGGCTCTAGCCTAGGGTGTCTAGTAATCAATTAAGTAGTAATTGCGTTATATAGCTACTTGCTTAGATTGTTAAGTAAATAAGCTTAATTAATTACTAGCTAAGGGCTACTTACTTAATTACTTATAATACTTAATTAATTAATTACTCGTATAGACCTACTTAAAGTAGTAAGTCTATAGTTCCTAGAGGTACTTAAGTAAATATTAATTTATCTACTACTACCTACTTTAAAGGCCTAATTTCCCTTATAAGTAGCTTTAAGTTAACGATATCTAACGTAATCTAACTACGTAGTACTACTATCTACTCTACTACTTCCTTATAGAGCCTAGTATAATCGTTATTAATAATATCGTTACTCTTACTAAATACTTACTCGTCTACTATAGTAGTTACTAGCGTAGTAAGGGCGTCTATTACTATATAATAAAGTATAGGGAATCTTAACTAGTTATCTCGCTACTAGTAGATAATATTAATATTAGAAGGAGCTAGCTACTCGTACGTATATAGCTATAGTTTAGTAAGGTATCCGCTAGTACGTCTAACTTAGTTATAGTACTTAAAGTTAGATAGTTTATTAAGGAGGCTTAAATTATATAACTATAGACGCTAGAGGTTTAGATAGAGCTACTAATACTACTTAAACTAAGCTTTTATAAGGTTATTAACGTTAATAACCTATTACGAGTAAATAAGGCCCTATCTATCCTTAAACTACTACTTCTTCTTCGTTAGATTAAGCTATATTAAGGCTTAGTAGACTAGTACCTTATTAGTAAGTATATAGTACTTATTAGCCTTCTTTTAGCTAAGGTTAATATAAGCCTTAAAGTAACTATAAGGCTTATAAAGGTAAAGCTACTTCTACTTCTTAAGGTAAGTTATAAGGAAGTCTAAGGCTCTAAGGTTTTACTAGAGGGCTCTATAGTTACTATATAACAGATTAGCTTAAATTTACTAAGTACTTATTATAGTAATTAGCTCTAATAGCTCTATTAGTTTACGTAGCTCTAGCTAGTCTTTAGGTAATAACTCGTCGTTAATAAGGAAGTAGTTAGCGTCGTAGCGGAAGTATATCTAATAGAGCTTTAAAGCGTCCTTAAGCTTAATAGTACTATTACGGGTAGATGCTAGAATATAGGTAATTAGAGGAAAGGCGTATAGGTACGTATATATCTCGATACTAAGTAAACGAGATAATGTAGGAGCTACGTAATACTACTCGACTACTCGATAGCGAGATAGTAAGTACTACTCGACTAGCTCGTCGCGAGTCTAGTAAGCTAGTAACACTTATTTAGTATATAGGAACTAAGAATGTCTTTAATATACTTATGTTCAACTTATGTTACAATCTTACTAAAAGGTCTATAACTATTTATAGTATATTCGAGTTATCTTACCTAAATACCTACTACTACCTACTCTTTAAAGAAGCACTTACGTAATACTACTTATAGGATCGTAATACTTTGAACACCCTTAGAATAAGTACTACTAGTAGTATACGAGGCTTAGGCTATAGAGACGAAAGCGTAGCTCCGGCGACCGATCGTAGGACCGATAGTAAGACTAAGGTAGACTTCTTCTATAGAGACTACAATAAGCTAGACGACTAGATTAACTAACTCTTACTCTACTTTAAGTTAGACGGAGTTACTTCCTATAAGAAGAGATGTCTTATTACGACGATATACCTCTAAGGGGAAGCTTAGTACTAGATAAGACTAAGGACTAAGGACTTTATTATATATTAGAAGGACGAGAGTAGAATCTTTTCTAACTTCGTTAGATTCTACGATAAGATAAAAACGATTTACGGATTTAGTAACGAAAAGAAGGTTACGATCCGTATCGTTTAAGACATCGTTTAGCGAATATTAGTATTCTAGTATACGGCTAAGTTTAAGGAGTATTCCGATAAGACTAAGTAGGACGACGACGCCTTATACGTTATATACTATAAAGGTCTTAAGGATAACGTAAAAGACGAACTAGTACGTACGGGAAAGAACGAAACTACGAACTTAGATACGCTTATTAAATCGTCGATCGATATCGACGATCGTCTCTACGAGAGAGCTATAGAAAAGCGATATATAGGTTAAGGACGCGGACGTACTAGCTATATTCTAACTAGCTAGTCTAGAGGGAACAAACGCCGCGACCCTAACGCTATAGAAATCGACGCTACCTAACGAGTACCTAAGAGAGGACCGTTCGGGAAAGCTAGAGGTAAAGGAAAGCCTTAGGGTAAGAAAGACGGAAAAACTAACGAGTACTATAACTATTATAAGAAGGGACATTATATACGTAACTACCGTAGACCGAAGGTGCGGCTATAGTAGTAGATTAACGTAATAATTAGATAGGAAAATAAGTCTCCTACCGATAAGACTTAGGATACGGCTACAACCTCGATAGACGGTCGAGATAGGTATAATAATCTTACGGAGCTATAAATCGCGGAACTAAATTACGCTATCTATCGCCGATGCCCGCCCTTTAGGTAGTATATAGGATTAGAGAAGAACTAATAGGTATCCGAGGATTTCGACTAACTAGAAGAGATAAGTCGAACTAGATAGCCTATAACGGATTTAGAGAAGGAGGAGTACGAGCGGCTTAAGAAGGCTATATACCCCTAGCTTCCGAAACATAAACCTACTATAGAAATTAATGTACTTAAGGGGACGACTCCTATATTAGATAATAAGGAGGTTTAGGAGTAATAACGTTAACTAACGGAAAGCGGATAGGAAAAGTAATAACGCTTTAGGAAAGGAATCGCCTTCCTAGTAGAATAAGTACGTAAGGAACGATTCTTTTACGAAATAGACACATTTAATAACCGCTAAGTACTAGAACAACGCGAGAAGAAAGGACGACTAGTAATAGAAATCAATATACTCGAACGAATAACGTTAGAAGAATAGCTCGAGGAGATCGAGGATAAGCTAAACGACCTATACGTAGAACGACGGGAACTATAGGAAGACGTCGACAATATCCGACTAGAGTAGCGCTAGCTACGTACGTAGTAAGGAAATTAATAAACCCGCGTAAGGCTAAGCCAACTTACGGACATACTCTAGCGACTATATAATTAGGCCTAGTAACAATAGAATTAGCTAAACTAGCTACTAGATTAATAGGAATAGATAAGAGTACGAATAAGAACGTCGCGACTATAGCGCGAATTTAACGTTATAGAACGATAGCTACTATAGTAGTTAAGGAATAACGGTAACTACGCCTAAGGAAGATCCCTACCTCCGTTTAGATAAGAGGACGCTATACTATAAGAAAACATATTACTATCTCTAGACGAGGAGATAGGTAACGAATTAGATAAATCTCCGATCCTACTAATAAATCTAGACGACGACGAAATACTAGACTTACTAATAGACGAAATAGAGAGAGAGAATTAGGACTAACGGATCTCTCCTCTCTACCTAGATAACGAACTCTTAATAGACGACTAATAGACGTTAGGAGCAATCGCCGGGATTACTAATTCCGACGCCGAAAATGAAACTACTCTAGAAAGTTCTAAGAGCGAAGACTCCGACGAAGACCTAGACGACTTAGAAATACTTAATATCTCGGTGAAAGGCCCGTAGCTAATTGTGAAAATAGCCCTCTACCTTATACGAAGTTACGAAGAGGTATTTCTAAAGATCGCTAGGAAACGATATCTATATCCTAGGGAATTCGATAAGATAATAGGATAGCTACGATCTATATTCTAGAACTACCGATTAGTCGATACCGACTATAGCGGGTACGGATACGTTAGAGAAGTAATACCTATTAGAAGTATAATCTTTAACTACGGGGACTATATACTTCCTAACGGAATAATCGTTAGTTCGTAAATAAGAGAACGAGTACGACTTCTAGATTAA
>JAWDJX010000115.1:0-37820 GCA_033117895.1 Extremus antarcticus | reverse complement strand
GAGGTCAGCAATGATTGGTGGAGACTTCTACTAGCACTCATGCTGAACTTACAAGCGGACAAGGTTTCCAGCGGCCATTCTGGTAGCTGTGTCGTGGTCTGCAACCAGCTCTCGTTGAACTGCAGCACCTCCGGCATGGTCTCCCAAAGGTTAATGAGCTTATCGGTGAACTCGTCAATGTGCTGGGTATCGGCCATATTGGTGCTGCTCAGTACCTGACGAGCGAGGATGGTGAACTCATCCATGAAGCGATTGAGTCGCAACATAGTAGTGTTGGTTGTCAAGACCTCCGGCTGCGAACAGTCTCCCATACCAGATACACCAAGCGGTCGTCCCAAGGTGAAGGAATATTGCTGATCCATGTGCAGCATCCACCACCAAAGCGTCGTTCTGATCTGGCTCTCTCGTAGTGACGGCGTTGGATCTAGTAGGCTTGGATGGCGGTGTAGGCCAATGGAATGTGCTAGCCGTATGGTCGTTCCGAAAAGTGTCCAGGCATCCATGACGCGGCCACTGTTCGCCAGGTACGGTCCCATCATGATGAGTGTCTGAATGCCGAGTAACGTAGGCCGACTCATGAACGATCCGTTTCGTAGTGCTTGCATACTTGCAGTGACTAGAGCACAATCAGCTAATGTAGTCAAACATGAAGGCATTGCACGTACTATAGACCTCACGGTTGTCCTTTGTATTTTCCTCCGTCCACCGCCCTCGGTCCTTATCGTACTTGCCCATCTGCAGACCCGTAGCTAACGTTGCAAATATCAATGCCAACATTTCTGGACAGAGCTCTGCGTTGCGTTCGCGGTCGCTAAGGAAACTCTCTATCCCCCGCTTCGTTACATTGTCGGGCATATGCGGGAACGAGCAGGCTTGAGCGTGACGTTGGAAGACGTCGAGACAGGCAAAGAGCTCTTCCCGCTCAGGGAGGAGTTCCAGCAGTTGCACGGTATCGGTGAAATTGACGATGACTGGAAAGGGATAAGCTGTTCCCCCGGGTGCGTACATGTTTTTGCCTGTCGGCATGGGATGAGTGAGCGACCGAGCAGCACCCGTGTGCAGGCTAGCAAGCTGTCCGTGCGTTAGCACTCTACACCACGACGGCTGATCGTTGATGTCGAAATACCTCGCGCACGATAGTTGCACGACCGGGCGTACCGAAGTACAGATTGTCAAGTCGATCGTATGCCTCAAAGGGACGTTGTCGAGTAGCGGCGGCTTTCGAACCACCTCCTGCGTCGTCTTCATCTTCCTCTCCGGATACTTGCAGACCTGCAGCTGCTAGCCTCTCCATCAACTTCTGGTTCTCGATCCGAAGCTTTTGAATCTCGTAGAACTGCGGTATCGGACTATAGTCTTTGCCCTCGCCAACAACGAACTCACACTCTCTTGGGCGATGACGGGTGCAGCAGGCTGTGCATGGCTTTGTTCGGTCACACTAGATCTACGGTCAACGTCGGCGAACACCATGGACTCAAATCGTTAGACTTGCCTTCACCTTTCTCTCCCTACACTTTGTACAGGACAGGAGTAGTCGTGAGGCGACGGGCTTCTTGTTCTTGCTACCGGAGCTTGAAGCAGCAACAGGAGGAAGTGCCGATGGCCCACGACCCGCCCGTGACGATGACATGCTACATGAGCGATCCCGACGCAACGAAATCTGCGTGGTAAGCGTGTGTTCAGATTAGATCAGAACTTCTTGGGACTCCCTCGGGGTGACGACAGTTGAGATTGCAGCAGGCGAAGGACATTGAAGGAAGGACATCTTCACGGTCGAGCCAAGGCTACCTTATATCGATCTGGGACCATGATACCAAGCACCGACCTTTTTTCCACCTTGTTTGACGAAGCCTGTTGCTTCAGCTTCAGCTTATTTAGACTCTCGCTAGTCAAGACCCTAGTTCTGCGACCGAATGCGCCGTCTCGCCGAACTCATTGAGCCGTTGTAGGTCACATTGTGTGTCTGTGCTAGCACGCGAACCATCAGAAGACGCTAAGGTTTATGGCGTCCGTACCTGCTAGATATGGTGGCGTTTGATCGTCGGGTGAAGCGCTTCGGGGCGGGCGGAACGTGGGAGGCTAGGGATACCTGAACCCGACTTTTCGCTCAGACGTCAACTTAGAGGTATACTGCGATGTCGATCCAGACTGTCTCACTCAGCGATCGTACGCGTGCTCTTAAGCGAAGATCACGTAGAACATAGCTGTAGGCGCCCGTTTCGACGGTTTCGATGAGCGATAAGGGGAGGAGTGCATTGCCCGAGTGATTTGACCGTTATCTCGTTCGCGCCGGCATCCGTTTGGGTTGCTCTGCAATGTCCATCCCGACCTTTTTGAAGCCAAACTCCCCGTCTTTATCGGCACAAGACGTTACTGGAATATAAGAACGCAAATCACGCGCTGTTCCTACCATCTTTCCACCTTCCGTCTCTACTCCCTCTCTCAGGACGTCCTTTGACCGGAAGAGACAAGACTCTCGGCAAAGTGAAAACCCAGACAAGAGTTCACCTCCTACACCTCTTGTACGTCGAGGTCCAACAAAAAGAAAGCTGAGGAATCTTCGTAGACTACGGCTAACTATCATGTGTTTTCCAGGACTCATTCCGCGACACGTCAAACGGTCCACGGGAAACGGCCGACTCCATGACTGCACCCGAGGTATTTCCTAGTGTGTGCTCAACCAGAACTCTGAGTACGCTCTACCTCATGTTCCTGTCCTCGCCCATAATGACCCATGCAACAGACCTACACGCCTCGCCATTAGCCACAATCCAGGTCACTCGTGAGATCGAAGTTGTTAGCGAGCGTCGGGAGGAGAGCGGAAATCGTTTCAGGGAGGACATGGAGGCTACTATAACTCGGTGTTGGAGTGAAGATCCTTCATTGGATGTGTGCAAGACTGGGCTGGGTAATCTTAGTGCAGATCGATGTGAATTCCACGATACGCCGTCGGCGTATGGTACAAATGCCAGGCGTTAGAAAGCAGCCCTTCAGTATGCTGCGCATCCCGACAGCCGAACCGTTCGCCGCATGTACCGCCGCAACAGCATCAACAGCATCAAACATCAGCATCAGCATTAGGGTCTGTCTTTTCCCACCTTCGCGGTCACCGTCATAGCCATACCCTAACTCCGACATAAGTATTCTACGCTCAACAAGCTACTCACTTCGTGAGTAGGGAGTAGAGTAGACGCGCAGCCCGGGCCAGGGTGAGGAGCAGTACGCAAAAGAGGAGCAAGTGACCCTTTTCAGGGGACGGAGGGAGGGTGCATGGGTGCATGGGTGCATGGATCGTTTGTTATGATGAGGTGAGGGGGCGAACAAGATGCGATAGACACGAAGGCGGTAAGTAAACGACTTGGAGGCAGGTCTGGCTCCGTGGGAGTTATTCGTCATAGAGTACGTTCAACAAACCCCAGGACTTTCTGCGAGCGGGCGAGATACTGCGTATTGTTAGTCTGCCTTCTAGTATTGCCTTTGCCCATTTTCTCACCGACGTCACGACACTCGACCTTTCTACCGCTCTTTTACGCTTCGTCTCGTCCTACCAAGTTTAGATACACGACTGCGGTGCTATGATACTGGAATTAGGTCCTCGCTCCACCTCAGGTATTGCGCCCCGGAAACGGGCGAAGTTCCGAGAACTCGCGCGGCACCGCCAATGTTCGCGAATCGGGTCTGCCAGAAGTGCATGCATCTCGTCACAAACTTCTCCCGAGCTTCTGTCACTGCGTCAGGCTTTCTGCCTTTCTTCTTGGACGTAGTCCTATCGAACTCGACCACCCGCGCCTTCTTCTCGTCAAATGTGATTCGCTTCTGCTGCTCGAGCAGTTTATATAACCTCGACATATACATCTTCGAGCTGCACAGAGGTGAACAAAGTGAGGTTGGCTCTGTCATGAACGGCATCTGGTGTCATCCGTAAAAATTTGTGTCATTCATAACACGCCTACACCACATTCGCTCCAAGAACAAATAGTGGACTGCATGCATGATATCCGCAGCAATCCCACCCACCGGTCCTGCCGACCATTTATGTGCTCATCCTACGCGATCCGACGGCACGAGGTACGCGTCATTGCCGCTTCCGGGTGTGGGCAGAATCCTAGTCCCAACATCGGTGAGGCAACGTAAGATGAGCCGGAATTCTGGCTGCACCTAATACTTATGCCAAGATATATACGGCCGGGGCATCCTCAGCAAGCCCACGTTAGTCAGTCCCCCCTAGTGAAGCCCGATTCCGGGCCTGACCTTACTTCCCCACAACTAATTTGCCCGCGGTCCGGAATGTATCCGTGGGATGCGCTCATCGCTTCTGATGGGCTAACACCAGCGCATCGCGAAGCTTCCAATGTTTCAGTTTCGCACCTTCTTCTGCCAGCGATGCTCTCCCTCTGTAGATCAGAGGCTCTCCGCCACACGATAGCAATAACTGGTCGATCATCCGACAGGGATGTTCGACAGTGATGGTACAGTATAAGAAAGTCTCGGGTTCTGTCCAAGACTGCCAAAGGTACTGGCATCTTATTCGGAGTGTCAACGATCTCGATGACTGAACAAGATGATACCGTACTGAATGGTACCGTTCGAGAGGCCAGATTTACCATCCACAACACTGGTGCTCACGAGGGGCCAAGCTTGTTGAGCGAGAACCATGTGACGCTCTATTTGTGCTGCATGTATGGGCTCTCAGTGCAGGTGAGCATGAGAACCGACGGAGAGCACGTCGATGGCCAGCTTAGCATGGAGTCCAGAACGTATCAGCAAAGTACAAGCGAGATCAGAAGTGTCAGAATACAAGTCACCGGTGACTTCACGCGACGAGATGTTGTTCAGCTGATACATGACAACAACCTTCACAAGTATACCTTTACCAACGGCGGCATTGGATGCAGGTACTATAGGTGCGTCTGTTTTTGACAATAGAGTGTTCGTCTGCTGATGGTGTTGCCAAGTATCGTCATTGCCGCCTAAAAAGGCGGCAAAGGCTGGCTCCTGGGGTGGTCTGTTCCCGATCTTGTGCTCAGGCTTCCGTTCAAGAGGTCAACCCGTCGGGGACCTGCTGCGTGGAGGATCAGGCTCGGCACTTTCGACAGGCCGAGTACCCAAGCAGATGCAATACGGATTTGGGATCGAGCTCTTCAAGTACTGCCAGAACGAAGCGCGGTCCATTCTGCAATCGGCATACTCGATCGCATACGAAGCACTGCAGGCACTGGCCATCCAAATGCCCTGGTCGCCATTGCAGCAGCTCAGCGCCAACTCCAGCTGGAAGATTTCTGGGATGGCACGCTTTCAGTCCAAGAGGCGCGACGTGAATGTAACTTCTTGTTGGACGAGTCTGCACAAATTATGCAAGATCATCCGATATCCAAAGCAGAAGGTCTTCAGCTTGCTATGCAGAGGCAGCAAGAAGAAGCAGAGGAGGAGGAGGAGGAGACTGACGTCCCTCCAAGGAGACCTCCGTAGCTCTTTCTTGCTCCGCCACTTGAAAGTTTATCCGTCGTTTTCGGTTATGATTAAGTTTGCGGCAGCCATAGGTCTTTGTGCTGGTGCCAGACAGTCAATCGCCACTTTTCGCGTGAACCCGAGTTCGTACTTACAATGAGAATTGCACATTGTTGCCAACCACTTTTTGCATGAGTAGTGCTTGCTGACGTTCGAGAGAACCCACGTCCTCGATTGCAGAGATGGCGCCTTCCAACATGATGGCATAGGCACTATCCTGGCCATTGGTTCCGCACTTCAGACGGATCGCGCAGTACTCGCATGCGCGAGGATAGAATCCAGCAGATGCCCAGTCCAGCAACCATACACTATCGCCTTCCAGTAGAATGTTTCGCGGGGCAGCGTCCAGGCGTCCAGGTGGCACAAGACCATTTCGGTCTCAGTGAGGTCGAATAGTCGCTTTGGCGGTACTACAACGATCGCAGCTCCGCAGCACACCATGCTCTCCCCAATGAAGCACACTACGTACTCGCCGACATGGCTAGATCAAACCCACATTTCCTCGCCATTACTCAGAACATCGATGGTGAGGATCGTCCATACGCGCGCATTACAATGGTCTGACCATTGCAGGCCTCTCACAAAAAGCAGGCCCTAGCCCTAACCAGCTGGTGGAATTGCACGGCTCGGTTTTCTCGACGAAATGCAACAACGGCCAGTGCTCCTTTGTCATACCCTGTGACAGCCCGAGACATCTGTCCGGTGGCCTTCCCATATGTCCTCACTGCGGCCATGCCATCCTACGACCAGGAGTCGTACGTTTCGGCGACCCCCTTCCTCCTGCCCAATTATCTCACACCGAGCAATACCTCGACACAGTCCTGCGAGTAGACTTGATCCTGGTTATTGGAACATCTGTACGTGTGTTTCCGGCTGCGGAGTATATACAGCGGGCGAGGGATAAGGGCGCCTATGTCGCACGCTGCAACTTAGAGCGAGATGATGATCATATGCAGGCTGGAGATTGGTATGTCCCGGATGACGTTGCGAGGAGTTTACCAGATATTTGGAAAGAATGTCGATCATGAGCTACCAGACCAAAGTCGCCTGGTCGGTGGACGACCTTAAACCCTCCTGCGCACCTGGACACATCGCTGGCGCATTTAACGATCGAACGCGGGTTTAAGTGCGGCTGATGCTAATTACTCCTGTCTGGATTTTCGCAGTGTTTTTCCCATGTCCAGAGCTCAAATCTTGGACAATCGAACAGGACACGGACAAGCAGCCAGCTATACGACTTACCTAGACTCTACCGATTCATTACATGGCGGAAATACAGTTTAGTGAAGGCTACAGTTCAGGAAAGCGAGATGTCTTCGACTTCTGACCTGTGCTAGGAGTCTAGTTTTGCTATAGTTTAAAGCGGAGAATTCCCTCGAATGTTTCAGCTGCCCCCACCTTCTGCATCGAGTACCATTTCCTTCTTCATGCACCGTACAAGCAGAGACGAATTGCGTACAGCCCTGGTCGCAGCGGATTGTGCTGAGTATGGCGTCAGATCCCTCCATCGAATTCTCTCAGCTCTGTAGCTAGGCGGGAGGGAAGCTCAAAGAAATGGTAGAGCTACAGCAATCGCAATACCACCGCACGGATACCATATTGTGAACGCAACTGCTCCATAACTTCTCTTGACATTTCACCTGCGGTGTGTGTTCCGGCCAGCCACGTCTCTCACTGGTCCAGTGTAATCGAACCTGGCCTTCAGAACAAAGTAGGTCAAAGCAATGATCAACACTGAGGCGTAAATGACGCTAGCCCATTTGCCAAGGGAGAAAGATGCCGGAGGCAATGTTTCAGGATGATAGGTCCTGCGATATAGCACGCAACCAGTGGATAAGTTGTAGCACGACAAGAGGGCAACGGTGAGGAGCGAATTGATAGCCCAGAACGCCGTCGGACCTGTAGGGCATCAGTAAGGTTCGCCAACGTCTCGCGGCTCATTAACCCACTCCCAATGTAAATCAACGACAGAAGGATAGCGAAGACGCCTGACGCTGAGCTGGCGTTCTGAGGTATTTTCCGCTTACGGTGGACCTTGCTAAGCCATGTCGAGAAAGGTACACCCTTGTCGCGTGCAAAGGCAAATAGATCCCGAGTCGTAGCCGTGAGGTACCTGGTACAGGAACGATCAGCCCTCATCCCGCTTCCATGTCTACGTATTCAGGTGGCAGCATGGGCAAGGTGGATATGCAGTTGCACTGATGCGTGTCTGTTGACCTACATGACGTTCGAGGCGAGATTGAGCAAGATGATGACCACCAGAAGCACGGCCATCCCGCCTTTCGACATCGATTGCCTCATCACATATATGGTCTCGTACCCGGACGGATCGTTGAGCGCAGCTTGAGGGTGGGGAAGATGGTAACAAATGGTGACGAAGGCGACGAACATGAGGACGAAGTTCATGCCGTAGACGGTCAGCATGGCGCGCGGTACCGATTTCGAGGCATCGCGGACCTCCTCAGACATGTGCGCCACCTGCACCATCATCAGCCACGATCATGAGAGTCGCAGGAAAGGGTGTCATTCACCGTGTCTATTCCCACTTGTTGACTGATAGGCGTGAGTTGCCCTACAAGGACTGCTAGAGGCGCAGAAGACCAGCCGCCTGAATTGACAAAGTCAAACCAGACTTGTTGGTGTGTGGCAGTCTTAGCATTCACCCATATCGGGACGGTTAGCCCGAAGAAGGCGATGATGTGGACGACGAAAAGCAAGTTCTGCAAGTACGGGAGCAGCTTTGCACCTGTAGCAGAGGACTTAGTACATTTATTGACATCGTCAGATTGAGCTTACAGTAAACCGATCCGCCGTAGGCGAGAAACATTGCAGCAGCAGCCATCAAAGCACAGTGCCATGGTGGGAACGCGTAGGCTTCTTGGAAGACTGAGATCAAAGCTTGGACTAGGCCTCCAACAAGGAAGACGCCAACCGTGTTGCCCGACTGCCACGCTAAGGTCGACGTCCAGCTGTGATGATGATCAGCGATCGGTAGATGCCACCTTCGCTGGGTATCACTGGCCTACCCCGTCATATAACTCAGAAACCGCTGCCATTCCTCCGGAGCAAACCTGTGGCCTGTTAATGACGAACAGAACTCCGTGTGCTTGTGTGCACTTGCTCTGAGATCCAATGGTACTGCCAAGTACATGAATGTCAGTGTCTGCAACAGCCTCGACGACAAAGGCTGCGCCCAAGCATACCTGTGCACCCGCGATTGGCGCCATCGAGGCCATCTCCGCCTGGCTGAGCCATAACGGACCCGCGCAGACAAAGTTCCAGAGTGTACCCCAGAGGAGGCCGGGAGAGCCTCCGTCCAGTAGCGATTGTCCGATCGTAAACAAGCCGATCTCCCATGTGGCCATTGCAATGCTAGCGAACGAGGCTATGGATAGATAGCGGTATTCTCGCATAAACTGCTGATCCTTGCCCATCCTTTGCATGGCAAGAACATCGGAAGACGTCGACTTGGTGACGCCAGCTTCATTGGCCTCGAGCGAGAGACTGGCAGTCGGGTCCTCGACGACGGCCACAGATCTCTCTCTTTAGATGCGTCTTGAGCGTGCCGTCCTTGCAGCTCCATCGCACCTGGTCCAGCTATTTCAGCTTCGCCGTGCCGATACGTGGAACGCATGGGAATAGGATCCGCTGTCAGAGCAGTGGTAAACGACGGACGACAGATAGGAGACGGACAGCTCGACGTGGATGGTGAAGAGACGGCTATGGGATAGGAGGAAGGATACACCTCAGATGCTCCCATGCACCACGGCGGCACACTGCTGCACGACCTCGCCTCGCGCACTCATCCATGACAGCCGAGTGGACCTGCGTCAACCAGATAAGCTAATCATGCCGGAGCACAAGCTCCTACGACCCGGTCTTGAAGCTGGCGGCGGGACAACGCCACCCCGCAACCCTCCTGGGCGGTAATTGGCCGAAGCACTCGGATGCTGTCCGAGCCGTCGTTTCGGGATACACACCCCGGCCCGGTTTATGTGCTTGAGCATTCATCTAGTCCGTGCGCCTCAACGAAGACGAATGGCAAGGTCACGAGTCGGTACCACCGTACTTCTGATCCCGCCAGCCCGCATGAGACGCACTTGCACTCTGACCATGGTGTCTACACTGTCCCTTGACAGACCACCCGGTCATCACCTCCCATACGCTTTTCAGTCTGAAAGTATATCTACTCCAACACGCCGGATCCGCGCGGTGTATCAGACTAGCGTATCCACTTCAAGTTGAGGCAATGTTCGTTTCGAGACTGGACGGCGGTGGATAAGAGAACAGACCAAGCTTCCGGGGACCTCAAGCCGCAGAGCCGTGAGAGTTCATGGGTCTCAAACGCTATTTAAGGTCGCCGGACCAGGACCTACCCCACTTGAGATGCCGCTTCGGCCCTGCAGTAACGAGCTTTGAACACCTTACGACAATACTATACTGGACGGAGGGCCGAGAAGAGCCTTCTATAGAGGACGGCGCCCACCGCCTTCCTATTGCATTGGTTTACTGGACGGCAACATGCCTTCCACGGCAGCGACCGGCAACACTGCCCCAGTATTGACGACGTTGATGATCCTGGGGGCCATACTGTCAACCTCCGTCTGCGCGGTACGAAGTGGGATCAAGTTGAAGTCGTCACTATGGTAAGCAGGCGACTACTTGGTCACCGTGATTAACTATACTCATCAGCATCTAGGAACAACGACGATGTCTTAGCCTTGTCATCACTGGTACTGACCATCTGATGGCAGCAACGAGCTTCACTGAGGCTGATGAATTACTAGTGCATGCTGCTCGTTCGATTGGTCACCGAAGCAGCCGCAATCCATCACGGCCTCGGAAATCCGTGGGCGACGCTCGCAACCGCTGACGCCGATGCCGTTAACGAGGTGAGCACGTAGGGCCAGCGAGTTTTAGCTGCATCTGCTAACGGATTTCAGTTGATCTATGCCGCTCAAATCCTCTACCTCTTGTCCATCGGCGCTGCGAGGAGCTCTACCAGTGTATAGGCTACGCTCAATCTATCGACGACTAAAGGTCGTAAAGTCCGCACTCAAGTTGTTACCATAGCTCACACCGTCTGGACTGTCGCATCTGTATTAGCTGTTAGCATACAACGACCATTCGCCAAACCGTGGAGCACGCGGGAAGGAACAGAGGACATGGTACAGTTCAAATCTCCTTCTATATACCGTTCGCCTGGCTGACCACCATTAGTTCGTGCACTGGCTAGCTATTGAAGCGGTGGGCCTCGCGCTTGAGATTTGGGCTGTGGTCCTCTCCATGAACACCGCGCGGAAGCTTCAAATTGTCCAACAAAAGCGCGTGATACTTTATGCGCTCTTTAGCTCTCGCCTCATGTATGCAGCCTTCGCGGCAACCCATCATCGTCCATGGCGAAGCTGACGAGTAAGCAGTGTCATCCCGCTCATTGGCCTTCGCTTGTACTGGCTGTCGCCTTCGGCTATTTCAGAGCAGACTCCTTCCCTGTCAGCGTACGAGTGGACGGATGTCGTCATCAACGCCAGCCTCATCGTTTCCTGCATATCCTGCGTGAGCCCGAAGGGCTTCCTGAAACCCTTCCACTCCGACCAGGGTCGAAGTACAGCAGCGTCGACGACGGGTGAATCAGTTGAGAGGAAGGAATATCCAGGTGCATATGCGGAGCTGCAAAACTGGAGTTCGAGCGCCAGCATGTCAAATCGAGCCAAGGACGTAAGCGGGAGCAAGACGGTGGTAGAATCTTGGCCGATTCCAGACGAGGAGGAGGCAACTGTGTCGCTAGCAATGGCTGCTCAACCATGTCCAAGATCGACAGGCGGCATTGCGAGAACACAAGATTGGACTGTTGTACATGTGGAAAATGTACTATGAGTCAGCAATTGACTTTCTTGGTACGGGAGGCTTCCAAATTGTCGAGAAGAGACTGTTTCTATGAATTTGTCTCCATTCAGTAAAGTCTGGAAGCTTCCTGCGTGTTCACCATAGTTTTTTGCAAACCCACGAGTGCGGTTTATTGAGTGGTTTGGACATACCTCTTGCATTTGTTCTTCCTACCTTAGGCTTGTCGTATCTTGCGATAATGTCCGCTCTCATCTGTGTCGTATCGAGCACAACTCCGACGGCCCTGGAGTTCGTGGACGTTGCCTTTACGAAAGGGCCGTCGCCTATCCCGTTGTCGAACATGTTGTTGGCAAAGACAGTGAAACAATTGAAGCTGCCGGCTAGGGGAGGCGATTGGGCGGCGTTGGCCAGACTGGTACTTGTCAAGCATGGTGTACAGTATAGCTTTCAATGTGGCAGGGGTTCCCGTGTAGAGCAGTGAGATCAGCGACAGAGACAGGAGCGACATATCGGAAATTATGATTATGTTTTGGGTTTTCTCGCCCATACTACGCCTCTATATAAATGGTCAGCTAAGGTCTGAACACGTAAGTGACTGCGACACTTACATATTATAGTAAGCATGGTTCTTCTTGTCTCCCAGTGCGTCCTTGAATTTGGCTATGAAGTCCTGTATCTCTTCCATTCGCCACTGCAACACCTTGTTGAGCAGGAGAAGAGCCCAGCCCTCGCACCCTTGAAGACAGTAGTGGTAGTTCCATTTGCCGACTTCCTTCCGAAGCTACACAACATCAGGCCGTCACTCCCAGTCACTGTTAGACCACAAGTGGATCCATCAAAGAATGCAAGATCAGCCAAGATGGACTAACGTACCTTATCCTTTGTCCACCCACGAACTGGTATCTTATACCATACCTGTTGCATATCCTCGAAACCAGCATCTTGGATTAATCTCGACATGCGATTGGGGACATTAAATGTCTTTCCTGTCACCTCTCCAGCGTCAAACAACGCCTTGCTCCACTGAGCCATGAGATGGTCATCGCCGACCGTGCCGTCGTCACTAATGAACGAGAGGTCCATATCGAGGTGCTGAATCCAGCCGCCCGGGCTTATGTGATCGTAGGCCTGTCTGTACAAAGCGGGCCAGTCTTTTATGCTACCCATGAGACAGCGAATATGCACGAAGTCAAAGTGACTGTCAGGGAATGTCCACGCCAATTCCACATCATCGATACTGAAGAAACAATTCGGTGGAACCCAGGGTGGCTGAGTGGGGCTGAGGTCTGTCGTCACAAGAAGGATCAGTAGAGTCGAAGACATGTAGAGGTCCTCGTCGGCCGCATTTACCTATGCCGTACACCATGGCACGAGGCCAAGCTTCGGCGAAGTCCATGGCCCACATACCTGTGCCACAACCAACGTCCAGTACTCGAAACGGAGTCGAGATATTGTCCTGGGCGGCCGATGTCGTGGACGAGAGGACTAAGGGCGCATGGTACAGACGGTCGTTGAACAATATAGCCAGCATGTGGTGGCCTATGTCCAGTTGTTCGTTCTGTTGTTCATCGTTAGGACACCAGTAGTCGTTTTGGCCTGAGCGATATTTATGCTATATTTGACCCATGAATTCAGTAGTCCGTTCGATAGCGTCCGGCGGCAAGTCACTTACATATGTCCTGCCATCCTCTTCTCTATGACGAAGAAAAGTTGAGGCAAGCGATATAGTGTCACTTTGTCTGCAGTCTGTTTAGTCCAGCACGAATCTTCTGACCACGCCGCATGCGAAGGAGTAAAAGCATGCTTACACATCGTCGGCTCCTAGAGCGGAATCATCATCCTGATCATCGCCGTGTTCTCCTGCCGGAATCTGCACAGCATGTAAATGTCAGGCTCAATGGCCATTCGAAGGTAACATAGTGAGGCCTACCAGCATTGGCATTCCGGCAGCATCGCCCATATTGTGCACCTCTCGGCTGTACCAGACTTCTAGATTATTCTACAGGGCCAGACCACAAGGGGGAAGTGTAAGGTAGTCGCACAGTATGGAAGCGGCGAGAAGTATAGAATCAAAGACGTGCGAGTCTCGCTCACTTCGGTCGACACGACCAGCGACACGCGGATCACAGTCCGCGAGCCTAATATTAACATCGAAGCTAATGGAGAGTGAACGGGCTAAGATAAGCCATCCCGTCGGCGAGCTAGAGCAAGCCACCCCGTCGGCGAGCTAAATACTACCATCATGTTCGGTGATGTTTCCGTTTGATGGTATTGGAGCAAGACCGGGAACGTGAACGTATAACGAAATTAAGCGGAGACCTTTCTTGGACCGAACATTCACGACCCAGAAGTGTTATTCCATGATCCTCTATTACGTGGACAAGAACGGTCCAACACAATATGTCTGGGTCTTTGGCCGAAGCTCCGTGAAGGCTGTTTAAAGGGCGGAAAGGTTGGTGGTGGCAGGAAGGGGACGTGCAGATACGTTGCCACTTCGGATCCCTTCTTCGTACAGTACGCGCTCCAGGACTGCCGGCCGAGACGTGAACGCTTTGACTGCACGCGGTACAGAGCGGACGCCTGCGCTCGACTGCTACACCCTCTTGCAGACAGCGAACGCACCTCTTCAAGATGGCGTTTTGGCCCAGTCACCCTTGCGACTCCATTCCTCGAGTTTCAGCAAAACAATGCTATGGAAGCCACTTCCACAGAGGCTTTTTGGAGGACAGCTTGAGGACGGTATGTCCCACCTCTCCATTTGGTATTCCCTCGTCGACTAGCCATAGCAGTGGTCTTTGCCCACCCAGAACTCGCACGTGTCCAGGCTGCGGACACGATTCTAGACCTGAGCGGACGGCTGTGAGCCGGGAATCATCCTGCTACAAAGAGGCGTAAGACCTACCAACACTGCCAGAAAGACATCGTGAGGTTCAGCACCAAGATGAGCTCCCACAGCGTCGTTCACGGGTCTGTCCCTGGCGGCCAGCCCTCGTCGTGCCGCTCCCAGACCCAGCTTCCGTCTCAGCCGATGCCCACCCGACACACATTGCCATCATACGGACAGCCGAAGCCAAAGACGAACTGTCCTGCGTTCACGATTGATACCTCGTCGGTCGGGGTGAAGACTTTTGCGACAAGCAGACCTACACGAGCTTGTGGGCGGCAAGTGTCAAGCTTACCGGCGATCTCCGAAGTCCTGGCAGCAGGGACTGGATGTCTCTTGTAGACGAGATCTCGGACAGCGGTGCCGCGAGACACAGTCAAGTCTTGGAAGAGTCGCATGACGAGGAGGACACCGACGACGACGATGACTAGGAAGACTCCGAAGGCCATAGTGGCCCACCTTCTCCCAAAGGGGGTGAACACTTCCCTCGTATGGATTCAGCCTTGAACACCACACCGCGCTGCTCGCTTCTCACCATGCAGTTGTGTGAGTCCGCCCACGCCGAGGCGCCCTTGAGTGCTGCTCCACCCGGAATGCGACGATCTATCCGACGTACACGTCGCCGGCCTCCCGTTACACCGGATGTGCAGATGTATATGCCATCACAGGACTCCACACCAGCCCGTACCGTCATTAGAACCACCTCCACGGTACGGCAACCAGCACTCTCCCTCTCACCGCGCACCACCCGCCAAGATATGCTGCGCACCGAGCTGACCGAAAGTCTCCGGAACAGTATACTTCGGGAGCACCAGCACCATAGCGTTCGTAGTTTCGCTACTGTGCGGCAAAGTCGACCCGCGCCGACTCCTCCTGGACTCATCCTGAAGCAGCGCCCTGATCAACCTCCATTTCTCCCCACCCAGATGAGTCCGAAGAATTATAGCAACGAGTACTTCGATGCTGGTCTCCAAGAGTACCACGCGAAAGGTTGGTGAATTTCCAAAGGATGCTGACCACTGGCCATTCTGAGGATGTGCAGTGAAAGCACACGTCTTATGAGCCACAACCCAATCGAACGACGGTGCTACGGCTGTACCGCGGCGCAGCCGATTGTTGTCATGTATTCCGCGGGGACCCCGAAGCATCGGGTGGTTGAGAGTACAGGGCCACTCCACGACGAAGGGATGAGAGTCCCAATGCGCGGGCACGATGATGCGAGACCTCGTCTTCACGTGTTCGGATCTTCGACAAAGGCCCAGCTGCGACTCATACCACCGCACGCACAGTAGCACGAGAATTGAGCGAAGCAGTGACGACTCTACCAAGTGCATGATCGTTCCGCCGGGAACAGCCTTTATACTTTCGCGATCACTTCCGGCAAGAGTGGAGTCAGCAAAATGCACCATTTGATCCAGCCTTCCACGGCTTCGTCTCGGACAGTGCAGATGCACTGATACTGTTGGAGAGGGTCTCGAGAGGACACAGAGCTGTGTCTCAAGCAGGCCTTTCATTCGCCTATCGATGATAACTGCAACAATATCTCCACGGTGAAAGCCAGCTCGGGGAGATCCCACTCGGTCATCCTCGAACGTACGTCGACCAGCCGCATGCTGGGGACAGCTTCGATCTGCATACTGTCAAGCCGATGGGTCAGCGGTGGTAATAACTCTGCACGGATCCGGTCGTCCCGAGCTAAATCAGCCCTGACCCGCAGACCCTTCGCACGTGAGACCGATCCCCTTCCGTCACGCCGCCATCGCGTGATGGATGGCTCTACGTGGTGGTGAGTGGCTTCCGTTGGTGGGATGGAAGTCAACGGAAGCGTCCCGCATCTGCGCTCCCATTTCTCACCTCCGGCTTGTCCCTTCGAGCCGCTGACCTCACGATGCTATCCATGTGGCAAGCCCCCCTCAGCAACCCCGTCAGCAACACACCGCGCATGCCTTTCTGGAGCTGCACATTCTTCCGCCATAGCTGTCCATAGACGTAGGCAATCAACACTGACGGGCCGAGCCCATGTATCCAGCTCTTATGTGCGGAAAAACGCTGGTCGAGTCGACACCTCTAACCGTGAGAGCGTGGCGCCGCCGTACCTCAGTGGGATGCCGCTGCCACCAGGAGACATGGAGCATGCCGGATACTCCGCTGTTGCGAGCGAGAGCGTGTCCACGGAAGTAATACAGACAATCACTCCTGCGACATCAACTTGTACTGAATGGATGAACCGCAGATCTGAGTACGGGGGGGACAATCCCGAGGGCAGGCAGAGGGAGAATGGGGGCGAGTCAAACTTCCTTGGCCTGTAAAGTCCACGACTAACGAGTGGATAGCCGCCTCCAGCATCTTGGACAACATTGTGCCATGAGGCAGATCAATGGGCGTGGTTACGAGGAAGGGCACATAGCTCGCTCCTTTCTGCACTAGACCGTTCCTGTCATACTGCAATATGACAGAATGGGCTTAGCGCAGTCGTGATCCGTCGATTCTGCCGCCATCGGCCTTTGCACCCCATCCGCCTTTTCGCACAAGGCGCAAGCGCACACAGTCCTGATCGACATAGAGTCGGACCACGATGAGACAAGATGGGACAACCACAAAAGGAGTCCTCGCGCAACAGAGCCACGCAGGAGTTCCTGCAGCGGCTCCTGCCGCAGACTCCTGGACAGCCCCAAGGAAAGAGATGGGGAGACATGCAACGCGAAGCCGGAATGGATGACGCAGACACCTACACGCGAGTGATTCAGTTGTTCCTCACGACGCAGCCTCTCACCGAGACCGGTGATGGCGCCCACACGGGCGAGGAAGCGACCGCAGCGCCCGCCCCTGCGGAGGAAAACATAAGCCGCACTTCGGATCGGCTTTGGAAACTTGTGACATATTGGTCGAACCGCGCGAAAGAGTCATCGAAAAAGGCCAAGCAGCAGGACTGTCAGGCAAGCTTCGAAAGGCTCCTCCTGTTATCGCTATGCGTCTTGATGGGAGAAGGGGAGTCCGAGAATGATGTCGATAAGCGAATTTTATGGATCAGTAACAACCGGGAATCTCGCAACCGCTGCTTGTGGGGGACGAGAAACATTCACCACGTGATTGTGGCAATGTCTGAACATTGCGGTCTGACGATCGAGCAGGCGACCGAGTTCTGGCTACTGAGCAAGTTCGACTCCTCACCAGTGAAGTCGCTATGCTAATCAGGGGCCAGATCCGTTGACGATTACGGCGTTGGGCACCCTGCGTTATGTCGATGCCAAAAAGCTCGCATGCGGCCTTCCCAAATACCATCGAGATGAATGTCTGTCCACCCGCTTCACAATACCATTGATGCTTCATGAAATCATCCAGCACCATCGAATCGAAGGCTTCACGTAAGTCGCAAACCACGTGTGTCGATTACCTCTGCCGGTTCTGACGTATACCCAAGACTACAGTGCATCTACGAGACTCTCGGCTACCCAGTAACAACCACCGCCGTGCGCAAAGACTGGAGCCGGGTCACCGGGGTACTCCCTCCTCCTGTCAAGGAGTTCGTAAATTTCTCGGGGACTGAGTACAGACTAGATCTCGGACGAACAAAGAAGCGCCGAAAAGTCCAGTCTGGCACGCTTGCGTCAGGAATCGCACCAGTTCGTCCGCCTGCAGCTGCACATCCGCCAGTGGCTGCTGCTGACACCTCCCGAGCGGACGATGGGAGGAGATGTGCTGAGTCAAGACCGCGTGTGGCGATTCCTACCCACGCGTCCAAGGGCGCAGCATTCCAGGCGGCTCCAGCTCCGAGTGGGCACCCTCGGAATGGGTACCTTGACACTGTCCTCAACCCTGAAGATCGCCGGAGCCCGGACACTACCCAAGCGATGGAATCACATCCGGTGCTGTCCATATTCTCCGGCCCCGGGAGAATAACCTTTTCGCGAGCACAACTGGCTTCCGGTGCTTCCCAACAGCCGCGATGGGACAAAGACGGTCACAGGATCCTGGCCCAGAAAGAAGAATCCGGTATCAGTGCTGAGATCATACCATATCTTGAGACCAGCGGTGGACTACTTTCCACGATCGATGCCATGGTGGCGAGCGGAGCACTGACGGAAACTGACGCCCATCTGTATTCCACCGAGCCGGACCGGAGTGTGGTTGTGACGAGCAAGCGATGGTTGGACAGTCTAGCATTCATCTGCCATATCTGTCCACGCGAGCAAGCTCTCGATACAAAGTACTCCATCTCCATTGACCTTGCCGTGTAAGCTTTTGCTGATCACAAGCTAGCTTTCAAGCCGCCACCAGAGCCCTCTTGCCGCAAATTGGCGTGTGGCTGAGGTATTTTGAGCGGACTGAAGAATCCGCGCAGCTATCATGGTCTTTGAAACTCAGCTTCATTGACGTGTGTATCGCCATCGCCTTGCGGCGGGTGTCTGAATCCTCTCTGGCGGTCACGGTCGCCCGAAAGATAGGTGGGAAGGATCTCTTGTTCTATCAGATCGCCGCTCTTGCAGCAGCAGAGAGTACGCTTCTCAGACTGGAAGCACACGCCAACGTTGAAAAGTCGGAGAAAGTTCTGGCAAGCGTTCTTGCCATCCCATTCGATTACCACACTTCTAACACACGTGATTGCTGTTGGATGGGCCGGGTCGTGTTGTCACAGGTGGAGAATTGCATGCAGCTAAAGAATTGGTTGGCCGCTGAGAAGCATATTGGAAACATTCAGACCGTCCATATCTACGAGTCTTGTCCGCCAATGGGACTGGAACTTGTGGCGCAGAAGAACACGGTGCTCGGTCGACTATATCAGTACCGAGGGTATGTAAAGGAGGCCAAGGCGCAATTTCAGCTTTGCTTGGACCTCGCCCGCGCTGATTCTCGCCCGAACACGCACAACCTTATCCGTCACATGGCGGATTTGCATTGTGAGTCCGGGGAAGGCGCCGAAGCAGAAGCTTTATTGAGAGGGCCTCTCGCTGAACTGGCCGAAGATACCAGGCCATACATGCGGCTGGCGCTTCCAATGGCCGATGCTGAGATGCTGTTAGGTCGAGACGATGCTGCGGAAGAACGCTTACAGCCGATTGACCAATTCTACTGCGAACGCTACCGCGAATTCGCAGAATTCTCCGCAAAATTCTCCGCAAACGACCAGGTAGATCATGTTCGGGCTTTGTTCCTGCGGACCGATCTTGCGGTACGCGCAGGTGACCTACGGGATGCGATTGCTATCCTTGGGAGAGCGCTGCAGGCGGTGGAGAAATACGAGTCGTTCACGGCAACGAACTATTACTGCCGCCAGCTGCTTCTCTATCGCGCGGAGCTCGGAGGCCAAGTGGGAGACCGAACCCTGCGCCTTGCGGAGGCTGACTTCAGCCGTGCAGAGGATGATATCCGCCGCGCCGAATTATGCGATACGAACGCACAACATCTGATCCCCAGTAGAGGCACATTCAAGCAACAGGCGGTGCCACGGATCCCGGCCATCTCACGTGTGGCAGCCAATGGCGTACGAACGGTCTGAGTTGCCCCACCATTATCGACCGCCAATTACAATCACTCTTCGGCGACGGCAGGCGGTGCCATCTCTAAGTCCATATCGAGGGGAGCGTCTTCGATCTAGCGCCAACAATTCCCGACATCAAAGTCGTTCCACAGAACGGACATGCACAGTCGGCTGTATATTACTTTCAGCCCACTCATAGCGGGTAGCAGCACAAGCGGTCTAGGCGGCGAGCGGAAGAGGTTGAGAGATCGTACAAGTGCGGCTGGAATGCATGTGAGAAGGCATATCGCACGCTCAGTCATCTGAATGCGCAAGTGACCATGCAAGGGCATGGTTCCAAGCGTACTCCTGAGGGTGAGCTGCTCTTCTTCCTTGTAGTCGTTGTTATTGTGCATATTGATCGCTGCGTGACTGTCGAGCTACTCGTGCCGCGCGCTGGGTTCTGGTGAACGGTGGTGTGGTGTGGTTCCGAGCGGTCGCGTGGGCGGCAGCAGGAATGCAGTATTCGTGCTCATGCTTGGCGTATTAGGCTTCACATTCTGCCCAATCTATGCTACGCACTTGATGAACACACGGCGACAATGTGCTGACTTGTGTGTTACAGAATTCAAAGAGTAAGCTTCCTTGAGGCTGGCTTTCTGCTGCTGATTCACTTGACTAATCTGCACATCTTGCTCACTCAGGATCCATAGAGGTTTGTTCTATCACTGCGCCCCCCGTGCAGAAACTGATTGCAAGCAGAGTGGAAAGTCAAGAAGAAGGAAGAAGCAGCCATTCGCGATGAACATACGCGTTCATTGTGCAATAGAACACCAGCACAAGACGCGGTGCAGCCGCCAACACAAACCTACTCCATGAACATGCAGGACAGCTCAATCAGCAGAGTAGCTCAGGAACCAACTCCAGCTCAGAAGAGCGAGGGTTCGAGGAAACGTCATGCGGACCTCAGCGGAGTAGCGTGCGATAGTGCACCGTACGCAATAGGAGCATCTCTGCGGGCTGGGGACCTGAGTGGTTCTGGGATATACAGCGACACCTATTCCACGCCTATCCCGCTCCACCGATACTCCGATATCCCGGATGAGACGCATGAAAAAGCACTGGAACGCGGGCATTTCAATCCTTGCGCTCAACTGAACCCGTCCGACGCTAGGGTGTATCATGAACAGGGTTCGCAGCGCAGTGCACATCTCGTTTTGACCCGACCATCGGTCCATCAATCAACATTCTCTACTGAGCACAGTCCGTATGGCGTGGACGTCCCAGCTCACTTCTGGATTCCACCAGCACGACAGAATCGTGGCTATTCGTATCCCAAGGACCCTGCTGAGCACAATGGCCGGCAAGCGTGGAGTGAATTTTCCGGCGAAGTGGAGATGCTGTGGGCCGCTTTAGCTGGCCGGTGACCTCTTCGGAAATTCAACGATCAGGCTGCAGCGATATGAAGAGCAGAATCTTGCGATTTAACATACTTCTTCGCATGATTGTTTCCTTTCCATCTCGTGTTGTTCCACCGCGGAACACTAATGTGGCATTGCGGCAACATCAGCTTCACCGGTATGTTTGATGGACTTCACTATTCACCATTCTCTTCCCAGGGCGCGGCACAGCTGTTGGTCCTGGAAACCGCCTGCCACTTCTGCTCACCCATTCAAATCGCTTCAATCTTCGTGGTCGATATCGGTTGCAACACTTCTCGACCGTGGCTTCAGTTCTCGCGCTCTTGCCTGGAACTTGTACAGTTGTTGATAACTACGAAGCTCAGTTATGGTCTGACACCTATCTCTAGTCTTCACACTGGATCTCTGTTGGTGTCGACGGGGTGATAACAGCACGCGGACTGCGCTCCACGATGTGGTCCAAGCAGCTAGGGGTAAGTACAGGCCAAGCACAGCATTTCTGCGCATCGTACGTGCGCTGCATTCAAGAACATCACTGATAGTGGCACTCAAAGGTTTGAGTGGCAGGGCCACTCTCAGAACCCATACGCAGCAAGGGAACGTCCATACCAGCAAGCGCCACAATGGGCAGGAAATGCAACGACGTGTCTTCCTTTGGCGACGCTTTCCAATGGCATGAACATAGCAGCCAGGTCGAACGTGCATGCTGCCATCGGAGTGTATTTTATAGAGCGATCGTTCTTTCGGGCCCAGAGGCTCGTGCAGTCTACCTTTACAAGGCATCGGTCAGCCGCTTTGCACACGATATCGTATGCCAGGGACAGCCGATACACCTGTGATATCAAGTGATAGCGGGGGAGATGCTAATAGGGCCTCGCAGACCGCGATGGCAGCTAGAGTATCCCATTGCGTATACTCAAACCTCAACCCCCAAATATTTGGAAAAGAGGTCGCCGCTCTTGTATTGTGCCACCTTCGCACTCCCAGCGAGACGTAGAAGGTGGAGGCTAAACTCATATTCACATGTGTTGGCGAGCTTGAACAAGTCTACAGGCTGAAGCACTATATCACCACTTTGATATTTCTTGATCTGAATGAGTGACAGACCCGCAACTGCACAGAGCCAGGCGGCAACAACGCCATCCTGATTTGGCATAATTCTGTTGGCTCCTCGTCCAACAGACGCGGAAATCGGGTTCGTGCCATATGTTGTTGGTTAGTAACGAACCAATCAGCATCTTGGGGGCATCTATGGCCCACATCCTTCCAGTGGTACTGCAAAAGCGGATATGGGCTGGTTCGGCTGGGCACGACACTCATGTTGATACGTAAAAGTGGAGACATCTGAAACCAGCCTCCCCGTCATTGTCCCATAAGTCAATCTTGCTTTGGAGTCAACAAAGCCCGGGACGGGAATGGTGTAGCGTGTGCGGGACGAGATACCACCATCCCCACCGTCCATTGACCGTCCAATCAGAAAAAATGCTTGCCGAGGGCATCGACTAGCTCGAACTATGTGACACGGCTGGAACGGAGGTGGGGGAGGTTGAAAACAAAGGTTCCTAGTGTTTGGACTGGAAACAACCATATCACCGAATTGGGCAAACACGGGCCACCAGAGGTGCAATTATCCGGATACGGTTGATACACGTGTTGACCCCTCTCTCCGGGTCGGCTCCGAGTGCGTATGATGCGGCGCAATACCGATCAGTAGCCGTCACGATTGCGAGTCTCCTTCCTTCCCTCCCGTGATCAACAGACCACGCGACGTCCCGCCATGGCCAAAGCCAACCGCGTCGAAGGCCTTGCGGACCACATGCCCAGAGCAATGCTGCCCAGTTATGAGGAATTCTGAGATCTAGATCAACTAAGCGAATATACTTAAGAGCCGTGCGCATGGCCTGGCCATCCCTTGCCAGGCTTACCCGTGTCAGGATCTTCTACCCCACAATCTGCAGGTCCGGTACCCATACGCTCCTGGGCGAGGCTACAAGTCCGGCGACCCAAGCCTCCTCTGGTGCACGAACACCGCTTGCTTCGCCGTTCCATTGGAGATGTTCCCACTGGTCCGCTTCATGGATCGTTAGCTCGCAAGTCATTTTTAGCCGCCGATCTCCACCTCGAATGGTAGGTTCTTATCTGTCATGGTGACGACTCATCCAGATCGATTGACATTCTCGAGTTGGCTTGCATCAATGGGCGCTACACAAGCCACACGGTGAGAACGAACAGCCGCCGTTCGAGTGGGCCCTTCTTCGCACGAGTCGACCTAGACTCACATCCTGCCTGTCCGTGTCATAAATACCCAAATGCGAGCGCCGGCGCCCCACATGAAGTCGTCTGCACTCGGATATGTTGTAAACGTGGTCAGTCGCCGACCGTCTGATCAAACGCTGCGGTATGGCAACAAACGACGAAGATTGGTTCCACTACGAGACATCACTAGGCACCTATTGGGACTCAACGCCTCATATAGATCCGCATTCGACACATTCCACCACTGTACAAGACTATTCCGGGTTCAGTTACAGCCATGAGAGGAATAGCGCATCCAGCAGTGCCAATGGACAACAACCAATGGCCCAAATATTGCAAACTGTAGTGATGCCACCGTGGCCGTCCATGCTCAGATGTCAATCCTCAGCCGACCAAGCTGCTGTCCTTCAATCATCGCAACCGATTCAGACGACGTCGATCGGACAGGCGCAGATACCATTCTCAGCAACGTCGACTCCGTCGGCGCCGACACCGCGAAAGATATTGACCGATTTTGACCGAAAGCGGATTTGCCAGTACGCAGAGGACCACCCTAACAGCAAGCAGACAGAGATCGGAGGTATGTCTCGTTCACCAGCTCTTCGAGATGCAGCTAACACTACGGCACAGCGGTTTTCGACATTGAGAGGAGGTGGGTGACCCGCATTAACGTTTCGACCATGCCGTACTGACAATTTACTAGTACTGTGTCCAAGATCCTACGGCAGAAGGACAAGTACTTGGTTGACAGCGGTGAATCTCCGGCAAAGCGTGCGAAAATGGGCAAATCAGACCTTGACAGCGCACTCCCTGTTCGCGCGATTGCTGAGGTGCATAAATTATCCAGCCTTGTTACGAGCACGTTCTGACCACGACCATAGGAGAACGAGGCTAAGGAACTGACTGATGACGGCATTTCTACAGCGGCTGATGTTTTGCACATACCGAAGGGCACCCCGCCGCGTTCATCTGTTGAACAACAGGAGATCCACAGCGCGCGAAGTCAGGACGGTCTGACTTTCGATAGTTCGGAAAGTCCTCTCCCATCGTGCGACATGTCTTATGACATCGATTCCGTTGCCGGGTTACGCTCTGACCCAAGAGTCAATGCGTGACATGGCATCGATCTCCCCAACCCCCCCTCCGACAAGCCTAGAAGAAGCTGAGCAAGCGTTGGGAGTATTGGCTGCTTACATTGATGAACAGCCGAATGGTTGGCTTGACGATCAGGAGATACTCCGCACCGGGAAAGCGATGGAGAAAATCAGACTACGGCTACGAACGAATAGCTGATGGGTGCCGCACACCGAGTCAGGAGATAAATTTCAAATTTAATCCACCATTTGTACATAGTGCTTCCACACAGTGTTTCGACAGTCGTTCACTTCCGCTTCATGGTACGGCTTCGAGAGGCTTCTGAGTCTCCAGCTTGAACACCACTCTCTAGGAAACTTGCCAAGCTTCACGATTCCATGACGCGGAATGGACAATATCACAATAACTTGCTCTTCACCGGTATCCCCGGGCCAAATGTTTCCTCTGCAAGCCTCGCAAACATGTTATAAGCTGCTATGTAGCCCGATCCCGCCATTTATACCACCAGAGTGCCCTCGTCCGAGCTACCCGAGTCGCAAAGCCGTCTCTGACGGCAGACAGTACGTTGTGCCGCGCGCGATCGATCCAGACATTGCATTTATTCCGAGAAGGCCGTCATAGCCGTCTGAGCACATGCGGGAATGGTACAGCACTGCCCCCTCCCTCCCGCCGATACCTGCCAATGTACCCACAGTCTGATCCGTTCCGCTGTTTCCCCGCTGGGTCGAAGCTCTCTCCGCCAAAACAGGCAATTCCTTCGTCCACTAGCTGTAACTGCCTTGTTCGATCTCTTGTAGGCCACATCGGCACTCTACGCCGTCAAGAGTGTAACACAGTCAACTTGCCATTGGCTCCATCAGCCCGAGTACTGTAGCCGACAGAATCGCAATGCTTCCAAGCCCAAAAGTTTTCTTGACGCATGTGAAGATCGAAGACCTTCGCTTCGTAAAACAAAACATTCCATACCACTGGAAACACTTTCCGGGGTGAGATGGTGCGACATGAGAAGTTGCTACCAGTACTAAGATGACCAGACAGTTCCACAGTGTTTCGACTTTCTTAGCGAACATGGACCTGCGAAAGTTCTACTATGTCGCGCTTAGCATCAGAGAATGAAACGAAGGAAAAGCTTGCCTAACAGTGCAGGATCGCATAGTGCCCCAGTCGGGACACCATCTCTTGTGATACTCCTGCCGCACCGTCGTCCAAGCTTTCCTATGGCCTTCACGAGTTTCCACACCGCACAGGTCGTGTTCGCTCACGAACCAAAGCTTCTGCAACCCCACGTGCAATTGTTGTTGCGGCAACGCCTGAAACACACCAGTCATCTCCGCACAGTGTATCGCCGACTGGCGCACCGATGAAGCGAGTGACGTGAGCTCCCTTCTCTGGCTCCTGAAGTACTTTCTCCAACTGGGAAAGGGTACGCAGGACTTCCAATGTGTCAACATGCATTGGTCAAAGTCTGCAGGGACAGGTGGACAGTTTCCCACCATCGTGACTCTGATGTCGAGGCACGATGGTTTGCATCGACGGCGTCCGACCCAAGTTGTATTGGGGACACAAGCTCCAAGTGGCTGTCGAGAGGATCAAAGATTGTATTTCAGTCCTGTCATTTCTAGGTGTCTCCTAGCATCCTTCGTCCGAGCGTCATTCGTGCATGTTTTTTGCAGGAAATTACCAGCCTTCTTCTCAGCCTTGTGTAAGACCAATGAATATTGAAGGTCGGCTTTTCAAAGCCTTCCTTTCATCACTCCAGAACTGGCCGTGCGGGTTACAACTGTTTGGAGGGGGATGGGGCCAGCGTGGGGTGGGAACCATGATGCGGGCCTCATCGCTTCGGCGTGGCTCCTGGCTCTATGCTTGCCGCATTGGGACTCAGACCTTTCAGTTTGAGCTGGACTTCTCAGGGTCACAGAAGAAGACAACGCTGTGCCTGTCCATCCCAGCACCATTCGGGGCCACACGATGAGGTGGAGATCGCCATTCTCCCCCCGACATTTTGCGTCCGTGAGTCCCGGCAAGAATAACAACGGTATTACGGTCGGGATCAATGGGAATGTAGCCAGTGGTTTTTTTATTGATAGCTTCGGTCGTAGTAACTTCCAGATTGCGCATATCTGCAATCTCGAGACCGCGTACGGAGTCCTGGAACAACAAAGAAATGATGCTGTGGTCCTGGTGTGTATTCATACCAGAAGGAATCGGTACGCTATCCTGCATTACACCAGACACAGCGGGATATTTATGCATGCTAATGACCCCACTGTAGCAAGTGAAGTACGGCTGCTCTTTCTCCTCTTGCAGGGATTGGATAACTTGTTGTAGGAGGTTCTCGCAGTCCTACACAAAGCATTAGAGATAGCGACGACTTCGACACGTGTAGCACGATACATGGTAGAGATCTGTAGCCTCTTGACGGAGGCCATCAACTTCATCCAACCACGAGTCGGTGTCATTGTCGTTTGGATTTCCGAAATCAAAACCCTCCTTGCCAGACGGCACACCTCTGACAAACTCAGTTCCATGACGCGAGTACCCCCGTTGAGGAGATCCTAGTGCATATTCGCATCGCAGCTTAGTTTCCTTGGGGAGGCTGAAGATCTTCTTGCTCTTTGATGCGATACAGTCAGTCGCCCGTCAATAGGAGAGGACGGTCAAAGACCAACAAATGAGAAGAGGCGCTCATTCATGAGACCAATGTGAGAATGTTTCAATTCGTAATAGCCGCAGGATTGGAGCGCAGCCCGTAATTCACTGCTCGGTATTCGAATCCGGTCATCGCGTGAGTCAGTATTCTGAGACGACATAAATCAATATATTACGATAGGCGTTGTTCTCATGAATAAGAGAGAGTTCCAAAACAGAGGCCAGGCTACGCGGATATCTCAAGGGGCCAGGAGAATATAAGCTGGGTCGCATGACGTCATCCCGCAGTCGCGGAGCTGAGCCAAGTTGCCCTCAGCGATCGTTCCTCCGCATGCTTAGATCCAAAGTAGAAGTCATTTGGTCACAGATCCCCACCTGGTCCGGGATAGGATGATTTGGCGCTGTTGAGAATGCACGCGGCCCACGGCTAATCTGAGGCCCAGGAGTTCAAGGTATATTCGGAGCTGGCAACAGGTAGTAATTGCCTCACTCTGCACTGGAAACTTTTCTGCAGGTGCAATCGCTGCGCCCCCGAAAGCACTTGTGCTCGTTCCGGCCACTCCAATGTCTAATAACGAAAGTCATGTGTGTCACAAGAGGGCCGCATAAGTCTGGCATTGATGCACGGGCACTCCAAAGTCAAGCCGCCGTCCCTTGACATCGAAGCACACAGTTGACTAACGTCAGTTTGTAAGTCCAGCTGAGCGGCCTGAACAGTTTCGCGCAACTGACATCAGAGGCACTTACACGGAGGTCCTTGTTCGACAGGATGAAGCAGAATCATCTTACGTGCATGCCCAGGGCCACAACGTCGCAAACGGGTGGTACATAGAGTGATCTACTCACCACAGGGTGTCTAGACATGAGTCCTTGCCATAATCGATGGATGTCGAACATAGAGGATGATACGAAAATTAGGTTGTAGCTGGCTGAACTCCAGACAGTGGGAGGGAGAGAAATGCAACTAGGGGCGAGCAGGGAGCTTCGAGCTTCCGGCTATGCGATCCGAGGATCTTATGTGCGGAGACGCTAGAGCAACGACTGGCGTGGTAGTCCTGCTCTACAGTGTTGGGAGATCGTGCGTGGTGGTTCCATAGCGAGAGAGCCGTGATTAACGAGTTCCGAAGAGAATGTAAGACAAATGAGTATTGTAGAATAGTACCACGTCTCTCGTTTGAAGCATGGAAAGTGAATCGATCTCGAGTCCTGCGCGTACATGGCAAAGGTCAATCTCTCGCCATACCGTTCTATTCAACCGCTGTAAACCACGTTAAGACAGGAGTCAACATTGGTCCACACCAAGAACGTCATAATGTTCCAGGACCTTCAAGTAGGTTGCAGGTTCAGGAAAGGCAGCAAGAAGCGTGCCACCAGGCGTGACGTATACAAGCACTGGTTCTCCTTTGCAAAAGCTACCTTCTCCCGCTCTTGCAGATGGCCACCTACGCCACTCGTCAGCGTGAAACTACACATCGCATCACGAGAGTGGGTCAGGACTTACACTTCTCCACCAAAAGCGTTCGAACATTCGTCAAAAACTCCCTCGCGGCCGGATCGGTGAATGTTGGGGTCCCTGGTCCAAAGCTGCCGTGCTCGCCCCAGATCTTATCACGGTACTTGAACTGAAATAGGTTGACGAGGAGCGTGAAACGTTGATCGATGCGCTCGCATGCGTTAGCAGCTTCCTTCGTGGCTTGGTCGGCGGACATCTTATTTTTCGTGATCTTCGCATCGGCCTGGATCTGGATGGTGCGCTGTATCTCTTCCAGCACCATGGCGAAGCCGAGTATAGAAAAGAAAGACGGGAGCCAGGAGTTTTCCTTTTTGTTGTTGCTTTGGAAGGTTTGCTCCTGCCAGCGGAGGATCTGTCGGTAGATATCCATGCGCATGACTGCAAAATAGAACTTCAGCTGCCGGTTTGCGAGGCGTGGCGAGGTGTGCTGCTGGGGAATACCTCCTGGCCTGAACTTAATATGCTCCAGCACCATCGGCAGCGTGTCCTCTGTAATGGTCAGGGTATGGCCCATGATGTATGTGATGACCAACATCCGGATGACATCGCCAAGAAGGTCTCGAATCTGGTTTGATGTTAGCTTTGTCAGGAGATACCAACTACATGTGTCAGTATGAAAGAAACTCGTAGCTTACCGTCATGTCTTGCGTGCCAAGAAAAAGACTGCACATCTGATCAAGCAGCCTGGCTTGAAAATGATCAGGATCGACCAGTGACTCCTCCTCGAAACATGCCCAGCCAAAATCCACCAAGAATTGACGCTGCAGGAGCTCGGTCAGATGAGCCTCTAGGTGTTCATCATCGCTGGCCTCCAATTTCATCAACCCCAAAGGCGGCGAATACTTTTTGACCGACTGCAGCTGCCTTGTATCTGGATTTTGAGAATACTGCAACTGACCAGTAGGTCATTAGTCCTGGGCATGAATTGATGCAGCTTCCATTTCAGAGGCGGACCATAACCACTGGTAAGGTGGACTTCGACCCCGTTATGGTGCCACAGCAAGACTTGGTCCCTGACTGTATCCTCGATAGTTTGTTTCTGGTGCATCACGGTCATCGAAGCTCAAGCACGATGTTAGTCGAGCCTTGGTTGAACGCTATCGTAAGATTTTATGGGGATGAACTTACGAGGTAGAATGTCGTGCATAAAGTCTGGTAGCTTGGTCCGGTCGCATGGAAAATAGCATGGGAGCCTTTCATCCCGTGCCATGGTACAGCGAGGGCACTCGTCTCCACCCGGGCACTGCATGCATATCAGGGTGTGCAACACATGAAGAGGACGATCTACTTGCCTCGTGTGACACGAAGGTCCACTGATCTTCGTCGGGGTTGCATCTCATGGACGAAGCGACGGAGGAGGTATCCAACACATATCGGGGGTCGAAATCGCCTGGAGTGGCCAGAAATTGAGACTTGGGCCCGTGACGGTTGGCGTGAGTAGTATCGCCACTGATGGGTGCTATACTACTAGAATGTGGTGCAGTGACGTAGACATAGCTGTCGACGAGGGAATCTGGACTGATGCCTTGGTCGTTGTCGAGAATGTAAATTTCTGATGGCTCCCGAGTTGCCTGGCCCTGCTCTTGTGAAGAGGTCGGTGTGAAGCCGAAGGTATCAGTCTCCACAGACAGCGAGCTTGTGGTAGTGTCCGATTGTCCGTTCACGGCCTCGTTGTACGCCATGATCTGGGAGAGGCCGGTAGTGCTGCCAGCCCAAGGCGGTGATGGGTGATGTGGGTCGGCGATGGCAACGGCGAGATGTCGTAGTTGACTGTGCTACGGAGCTTGTGTTGCTGTAGAGATGCGGGTCGTGTCTGCGGCGTAGTGGTGGTATGGTGGTAGTAGTGGCGGAGGTGCTCGTGGTGAGGTTTGTCTCAACTTTTGTTGTGCAACGTGCAAGACTGTCGAATCGCTGGCTATATTTCCACGCTCTTCTTCTCCACCATAAAGTGACCAGCGCACCGCACTGCCGCGTTCGACATCGGAATCGCGGCGAAGCATTGTTTGCAATTTTCTCCAGCCGCCATTGCTCAAAGGGCCGCACCAGGTGCATCAAGTGTGGCAGGGGCATTTCATGGAAGGCCAACGATCTGGCGATCGACAGAGTCCGACCAGTGACGGCCCACTGGCGATCAAAGCACTTCGCCACTGCTGCAGTCTTCGCCATAGAAACCCTAGCACTCATGTGCAGAAGGACACGGATCTCCGCCTCATTGCCCTGACGCAAGGCTCCAGAACCGGATGCCGTGTACAGCACAACTCATGACAGGGATGACTCTTTCGTCGAGGTCGCTCGACGCAAATTCTCTAAACGCGTTCAGTTTAGATCGGGGATGTATTTTGCACATCAAGGAATTCACTGTCTGCCAAATCTTGCAAGCTAACGATGGATAACGTTATCTGGATTGCCGTATGCCTCATTGAAGTCGAGTGGTGCGCAGAGAAGAATGGGTGGCACGAGCTACAGTCACGCCGCAGGCACACTGCATAATAGTGCATAATAGTACATAATAGTGCCTGATAAAGTAGCCCTAAGCTACTTTCGCGATGTCGTGCTTGGCATCTGGAAATTCATGGTCTGTCAATTGCGTCAGGCTCTATAAAAATGAGGCAGGTAGTCTAGGCACACCCTGCAGATTCACACAGCGCATGCTAGCGTTCTCCCAAATTGCTTCGGGCCAGAGTCACCCCCGTGAAGCTAAGACAATCTGGGAAATGTCGTCGCTTCGGTCCCCTGGGATAGAACACGCCACACGTTCAGCACGTTCGCTCCCGACAGGCAAAGTGTACGTTCCTTCATGAAAGAATCCCGCCATAAGTTCTCACCGCTAGCATGTGAGTGGTTCTCGGATCTTGATTCCGCTGTGCCAAATCACACCACGAGGCGGCCCCCTCCGTTGTGTACATTCGGCCCCGACGATCACGGTATCTGAATCGGTTGATGTTTGCGCAATGGCGCTCCCACTATACGCATTCCTACCTCGTCTCCTGCTGTACGTTACTATGACAGTAAGTTGGTGATACACCGTCATTGAGGTTTGTCTGATACATCTACTGTTCATGCTCCAGAGCCTGCTCGTTTTCTTTTCTCAATTCGCTCATCATCTGACCACTTGGATCATACCTCGACCAATTATATCACCACTGCACCGGCAACTCCATTCCCGCCGACTTCCTCGAAATAGCGACCTTGAAGAACAGCCGGATAGCACGACCGCTGGGATTCAGATCGAGAGCAGCGACGATAACTCAGTACCTTCTCCGACAAAATGCCAAACCCAAAGCCGCATTTCATCCGAGAGCATTGTGGGACTTCACATTCATCCCTTGACTAGCAAAGATGGAGCGAGCGAGGAGGACAGCTAAGAGGGCAGCCGAGAGGGCAGTAACAAGGGCAATAATGAGGCCGGAAGGCAGCGCAGCGGAGAAGGCAGAGGCGTTAGTAGGATTGGAGACAGCGTTAATGGCGGCGGCGAGGGCAGTGACAAACGCAGAGGGCAGCGCAGCGGAGAAAGCAGAGGCAATGGCAGAACTGCGGACAGCGTTGATGGCAACGTCGAGGGCAGCGATGTGGGCGAGAGGTTCGAAACTGTGTGCGGAAAAAAAAGGTCGGCCCGCATGCTAGAAAGCGGCAACAAACTACGGGAGAACCAAATGTAAGATTGAGATTGTCCCAAACCTGTTGGATCCGACTAACGATGGTTGGCAGTAGCAATATCAATGCTTCCAAATCGCCACTACTGTCCCTGCTACCAGAAATCCGCAATCGGATCTACAACCTCGTCTTGGGTGGACGCACTCTCCACGTAAGCCACTCTCTGAAGAGACCGACAGTGCACGGTCCTCTCACCGCATCTGTGTCACCACCTGTATCACGTCGATGAGAGACGATGAGGCAGCAAATGACATTCGCATTGGGGAGACAGTCAGTCAAGTCCCTTCCTACGAAACAAAGCACTCTGCCTGCACTTTGTCTAGCGGCTGGCTTGGACGTGTCGACGTGAGTCGCAGTAGTCATGAAGGCGATCGGACCCGGAAGGCACCGCATCAGTACTCTGTTGCTATACTAGGGACATGCAAATAGGTGTACAGCGAGGCTGCTCTTCTACCATTCACACTAAACTCATTCTCATTTGATCACCTGCAAGGATTGACTGGGTTCGTCGAGAGGCTTATGTTTATCCAACAAGCGGCCGGCAAGAGCATCATCATACACCCTGGTATGGCAGTGAGTGGCATATGGACAATTCGCGCCCCTCCGCCTGATGACGGGATTGAAGGCCCTCATAGTCTTCTTCGAGAAGTCCTCAGGAGAGACATCTGCGGACACGTGGCAAAGATTCCTGAGCCTTACCTCCTTTGTTGGCTCCACCCTGGAGCGCGCGACTGTGTGTATTTGCGACAAGGCGCCGGTGGATGATCATTCCATCAATTCATCTCCGACTACCAACCCTGCGACATATACGGAACTAAGCAAAAGCATGGAGGCTGTGCTTTTGAACACAGATAAGTGAAACTGTCTTTTTCAAGAGCCTCTTGGTGGAGTATGTTTGCTAGCGTCGATGCCAGTTCGGCACTCGGTTTGGGAATGCGGATCGAAGTTGACCGCTACAAGACGTTTGCATGGACGGCGATGCGGCTATCTGGACGTATCTTATCATGGGGAATTGGCAATCGTGCCGGCTGCTGCGACACTCGTTGTGGATGACCTTACTGTTGCCCGCCTTGCCACGATCAACGCCGCTTATCCAAATTCACTCGTCTTCATCAGCAAGGACAGTCCTGGTTACATGAACTCACCCAATATTAGCTACTATAGCACAACCGTGGAGCCTTCACAAACGTGAGTCACAAGCTCGGCTCGGCACACTGCGGATTCGCATGAAGTAAGTCTCGAGAGTGGTCATAGCAATGCAATCTGCTAAGGAAACTTATCCATTGAGCATCTAAGCCGTCGGGAAGAGTGTCCAATAGACCTACTTGCGATCCATCTCTGGCATGACAGATGCTGTACTTGAGAGCGCTCCGAGATTGCGCCAACGCTGGATGACTGTACATAGTGAGTCGTTCGGGCTCGAAGTGCCTTTCCAGACGATGAACCACACTTGCCGTTCAGAGCCTGTGATCTGAGTGCCCAAATTGTCGTCGAGTTTGGTGCAGGCGTGTCACGGGCGACACAAACTGGCACAGGTGACATACACTCTCCAACAGTAGTGGCCACGGTTGGGGCAGTATGTTGTGCTTCTTCGCTTAACGTCGTCGACCTGCCAAGCCACCCACTGCCGCACTTGCCCACGGGCCACGCGCTAACCTGATGTGGACGAAAAGGACAGTCGCTGTCCTTTTCGTCCACATCAGGTTAGCGCGTGGCCCGTGGGCAAGCTCTTCCTACACCTCGCAGTCAGTTCGTCGTTATGTGTTGGATTCCTGCGCATTCATCGCATTTGTCATCTAGATGGAACGCACACCGGGCGAAATTGAGGACATCCTGAGGCGTCGGAACTACAAACGAGATTGCTTTAGCAGTCAGCAGTGCGAACTTCTCGAGGCTTTTTGCCACCATCCCGAATCTGCTTGGGCGAGAGGATTGCAGGAGGGGTTAGGATTAAGCCCCGAAATACCGGAAGGAGAGCGACTACAACGACAGGCGCCGCTACCGTCTGCTGCGCGTCACGCCCCAACGGTATCCGGCTCTCAACCTCGACAGCCTACTGCGCAACCCTCCGCAGAAGCACCCGCATTCCAACCCCTTACACATCCCCCTGTCGTACCCCCTGCAGCATATCCTGCGAAGCAGTCCCATCAGCGACAAGGCAGGCTTACGTCTGCGGCCACTCCTTCATACACGGAGATATCCGCAGCACAGCTCCCCGCGCAACCTTCTTCTGCAGCCGATCCGCCTCAGTCTTTGCTACCGTTATCAGTGGCGTCTGTCAAGCGGTCAGGGACCGACTTGCAGCCAGGCCGAACGATCAAGTCTAGGCGCATCGAGGACTGCCCAGACAACACCAAAGGGTTGCTCAAATACCCGGATGTTAAGGAGATACGATTCTCGATCAAGAGAGCAGAGGCTATCTTGTGGCCGACGGATACAAAATCTGTGCAAGTGCGAGGGTGGATGAGTGTTGTTCATCTATACTTGAATGCAGAAGCCGGGAAGTCAGCGATGACGTTACTTAAAAGGTTTGCTGCTATCGCTTGGATCAAATTCTATGAAAGTATGGGGACGCCGCCCAATTTGGTCATACCAAACGGCTTCGCAGGTGACATCAAGCGACGACTCAAGTCATTGAGTAGACTGGGCCGCGCATGTTTCCGAATTGATGCCGGAGCACCCTGGACAAGCTTGTTACTTGCAGAAAATATCGATCTCTGGTGAGTCGAGCGGCAGTCATGATGCTGTTGACCTGCTTAATTTCTTTATAGGGGAAATCGGGCTCTGAGCCCCCAACAAGAACAGCTGCTGCAATCCCGGAAGGAATGGCTTAGAAAAGATGTCCGCTTCCAGCAGCTGCAGCATGCTGTCCAGCCGCACTTGGAAAAAATATGGGACAAGTTAGCGGAAGGTGTGTATCGTTTTCACATTCTAGGTCATAGCTGACCCGAAGTAGAACATGGATGGTGCCACACGACGACTCCCCCGGCTCTTACTGGCTCGACAGAATCGAGCCGGATTTGCAACAAAGCAGGCGATGGAGAGGGCGGTACACCAACTGTGTTGGGTGCTATCAAGAATAATACGGACGCGTGTATCCTGCTAAAACTGTGGTCCTTCCTTGGCAGTGAGCCAGTACGTGGAGGCGCGCTCTCACGGGCCATTACACTGCAACGCCGCTGGAATGCTGACGGGGAACTGGAGCTCCTCCAGCCGACACAGGTCGGGATTGATCCGACCATCTGGAGTTGTCTCTCCAACCCCGATCGGCAGCAATTGGCTCTGCAGTCGCTGTTATCGGCCGGTCTGTTGCACTCCGCGAACCAGGACCCTACAGCGTACAGTCTCGGGAACGACACAAGAGACCGCATTCACGAGGATTTGAGTCCGACAGAGCAAGAGTTTTGGAGATTACAGTCCCTGTTGATAGTCTCGTATGGCTTCCCTCGCCCGTACATTGATACAGAGTACGTTATGGTTTCCCTGTCCGCATGTGTCAAGCCTACTAAATGTCAACACCTAGTTTCAAAGATCGTGGGCGACACTTACGACCACATCTCTTGCATACCTTTAATCAGTACAGGAAGCACTGGTCAGTGGAGTCACTTTCCCTGCTACCACGGACCGATCTGTGCCTTGCATTCCTGGCCGTGTCCGAACTTCCAGGCCCATGGGAGAAATCGAAATGGGAGGTACTACATAATGGACGGCTTCTCGCAACCGACCTTTCTACGAGAACTTACGTCATAAACCGGGAATCTGTCGGTCTACGTCGTAATGATGACGTCGAATTATCTCGCAATCGGTTGGGGACAGCGATGTCGAATCTTCAACGTTGGGAAGCTGAACTAGAACACCAGGGAGCTAAACTTTGCCCAAGATTAAATGCCCAAAAGGGTCTATCCATCGTTTCCGAAGCCCACAATCTTGCACAAGGCGAGCATCTCGAGGAGAGCAACAAGACACTCGAGAAGTGGAAGGCTATGAATACCCAGTCGGTGTCACGGCTAGAACTTATCGTTGCAATGCATTGGAACGATAAGATGGGCACCAACTTGAAATGGCAGGGTGATTTCTCAAAGGCGGAGGGCTATTTGTGTCGCGCCTACAAAGACGTCAAATGCGTGGGAATGTCGAGTCGTTCACGACCGGAAATTGCGTGTGAGCTTGCCGGTGTCCGCACGGAACTGGGGCAGGTTGACGCCGCTCGTGAGGTCATAGAGGAAGAGCTGCAACAGGCTCGCATAACCGAGCATGCTAGATCGAATCTGCATCTATGCCTTGCCGAAACATTCATGAGGGAGGAGGTAGACGCGACAACGCCTGTGCCCAAACTTCTGGACTGGGCGGAGCGGTTCGCTTTACTAGCGCAGCCGACGTTGAAAGTGTCGCACTTCAGGAAGAAACAGTTGCTTGCGAGGATTGCTCATCGGCGTGGAGACTGGGGTGTTGCAGTAAAAGCTTGGACGTCTGCCCTGAGGTTCTTTCAAGAACATTTCCCACGCGGTGTTTCCCATGGTGGCTTTACGATGCGTGCAATCCTGTTATCAATGGAGAAGGTCTTGAACCACGAACAGCCCAGGAACGAAAAGCTCATCGAAGACACCAGGGCGCATATCCAAACCCTCAACGAATCGTCGACGCCGAATGGTTGTCGATACTACGTCACAGGCCTGGGTTCGTACTGGCTGGCAGCTTTAGAAAAGGAGGGCTTCACGGAGAGCATGTCGAATCGAAAGGACTGTATTTCATCTAGTCATCTGTAGCTCATTGGCTACTGCAGTCGGGATGGAGGATAAGCCCTAGTGTCCTCCCTGTACTGGCTGCTTCAGAGCTCGACTCAGTAATTGACAAGTTATTGACTCCATCAGACGAAGCGCCGCAAGAATGTGTCGTGACAGCATAAGTGAGGATAAGTCTACAACAGAGCTCGTTGCCCAAGAAGCTGGCAGTGGAAGTTAGAAATGGGTCTATCGTTAGTTCTATGAGTTTAATTCGCAGATCTGTCCCTTTATGCTCACCGATGTTCTACAGGCCACCAGACCACGTATAGATGTTTGTTCCACTCGAAGTCTCGTTCTCGCACGGCCGTGCAGCCTTGTAAATCAAATGCCCATGCCAATGCCTGTAACAATCACTCCGGCCGTGACAGAGCGCTACGACAACCAATCACGTGTCAAGCAAGTGACTCTTCTTACGAGTGATCGACTTAGCCTCTGTTTGACCATCATGCACGTGGTGGGTCCAATAGAAAGAAAGGTCCTCATTTTGCATCTGTTAGATGCAGCTTTAGCGTCCAAACTTTCCTGTCCAAGACTGTTGGCACTAGGGAGACATGTTAAATAGTCTGGTGGTACTTGCCTGTTACCGCTGCATCAAGCCTTCGTCGCAACCAGCACCAGCAAGTTCTTACATATCCGTACCCAGTTGTCGCTTGACGACTGGTTTTGCTCGCAAGACTGGTCGATATGGATCAAGCACAAGAAGGAAGTGACAGCAGTACAGATGTCTTCCCGGGCGGAGGGATAGTGGCGG
>JAWDJX010000114.1:0-38228 GCA_033117895.1 Extremus antarcticus | reverse complement strand
TTATACTTTAATATAATAATAGAAATAAGCTTATAAAGCTTATAGAATACTAATTAGCTTTACTAGCTATTATAAGGTTATTAATAGATATATATTAAATTATTATCTTATATACTCTTAATATATATTATAATCTATAATAAAACTTAATCTTATAATATATAAATAGAAACTCGTTAAGTTATTGACGAAATAGTAATCCTACGGCCTTATTTAATCCCTTATTATTATAAGCTATATAAGAAAATTCTAGAATATTACTTTATATAATTAACTATCTAAGATATTAATATCTTTACTTAAAATATCTAACTATAGTACTTAGTAATAATCGAGATATTAAAAATATAAAAATTCTATAATCGTGCGCCAGGTGAGGCCGTGCGCTAGGTGAGCTAGCCTTCTATATCCCGAGCATTGTACTTTTCGAGACCCTCGCTCTCCTCTCTACAACTCTTCCGTCCGATAGTCATTGACTTCATCGAAATTATAACCTGGATGCTGACCTGGAATATTTCCGTTATGGTCGCCCGTACAGTGGAATCATCATCCGAGATGGACGCAAGTCAATGAGATGCAATCGAAACTATCGCTCCCGGCATGCCGCCGATGTCGAAGTCGCAAGCTTCGGGTAGGTATGTCGCGCTGCATAACGGGATGGAAGACCGGCCGAGTGTTAACAATGCGTAGTGCGACATACAGGCACCTAGCTGTGCCCCATGCCAGAAAGCTGCCGTAACTTGCGACTTTGTGGATGATGCTACAGGCGATGTCATCTCTCGGCAGTGTGTAAATACCTCCTTTGTCGTCACCACCCACTAACCGATAACAGGTCAATCGCTGAATTAGAGGAGAGAGAAGCGGACCTGCGATCGTCCTTCGATGTTGAACATGATTCGGCTGTCATCGAAGCCGAGACTAGGGAGACTCCTGCTGAATATGTCGGAGGAGCCAGCGGTTCCAGGTACGCTTGCCAGTGGTGGCGCTTGTTTCCTTCGGTAGCTAAGATTGCACAGCTTCTTCGCAACAATGTTCTCCTCGCCAAGGTTTGCCGTTGTAAAAGAGAGCTTACTCGAACAGCTTCGCGAACGCCAATCTGTCAATGTGCCAGAAGCAAAGCGAGCCAGCTTGCCTTCAGCCTTGGAGTCTCGGTATTATGCGGACACATAGTAAGATGATCCACCTGACCAAGGATTATCGTGTGGTCACTGAACGGAGAGCGTAGCTTGAGCGTCTCGCATCTACACCATCCTTTCCTTCTACGGAGCGAGGTCTCAGCCCTGGTTGACAGAGTCTACGACAACCAACAGTCTAGCGGCGCTCATGCACAGGACTATTTCCGGCTTTACTTGATCTGTGCTATCGCGGCAGTTTCTTTACAGCGCGAACGAGCGGCTACTCAACCTCCCTACAACTTCTTCATGACCGCTCAAGACTATCTAGAGGACGTGCCTTTACTCTCTACTTTGGACCACTGGCACCCGCACGAACTTGATAACTGGAGGTTGGGGCTGTGCTTGCGCTGGATCCACTATAGCAGATCTATACACAAATGGCATCCAGAATTTGCTGCTCTTGGCACGATGCGGCATTTATTTCCATATAGGCAGCTCGATATGGGAAATTTCTCGAACCTGCATGCGGACAGGCATAGAACTGGAATTGCATCTTCCGCCACGGAAATTACTCCTGCCCGTGGTTGAACAGCATCAGCGTCGCGTTTTCTGGGAATGTTATATACTCGATCGACACTCCTCTCCGACCTTGGGTCGACCTTTTGCAATAAGTGACGAGACCGTCGTGGTCAGCCTTCCAGTCCATCAGACCGAGAACGACCTTGCGACCTTGCCGCCTGGAGATATCTCTGCCTTCGAAGGTTTGAGTCACGGTACTGGACCTAATAGCTTGGCTGTCTTTGTCTTCATCATTCGACTACGGCAGATCACCTCAAGCGTACATGAGACATTCGTTGCGAGATCTCCAAGCACCGTTGCTGCAGCTCGACGACCTGTCTATGCTGATGCTGGCGAAATCTATGTCTCAATGTACAAGCTCCTGGACAAACTTCAAACCTGGCGCGACAGTGTACCAATCTTCCACCAAGTATCATCACTGTACTAGAGGCAAGAGTACTACGATTTCTTACACGAAAAAGAGCGGCTGTGGCTGGTCCGAGGCGCCATGGATACTCTCTCGGCTGGAACTGCTTCGGCACCGAAAGAACTCACATAGTTGTGTGCTCAATCTGCGAGCAGGGTGATACTCTTGTACTAGCAGATGTTGGTGTCGAGAGTCATCAATTGTACACGTGGCTACTTCGAGATGCTTTTCACCGCCGGCTTGTCTCTCATCTACTGCTTGTCACTTGACCACAAATCAAGTGACAGCCCGCTCGCTGGTAACCACGTGGACACTCTCAACGCATGCGCTCAGGTACTCCTTGACCTCAGTGACATCCTGATCGATGCCCGGCCTTACGCTTATGTCTTCGGCCACATCAAAGACAACTTCATCACCGAGATCCGTAGACCGAGGCACGAACCACGGACAACATCGCTGAGTACATCCTCCAACAGCAGCAGCACGGCGAACTTGAGGCTGTCTTCGCAACAGCTGCAGCCTACTTCAGCTCCCGATACTTTTCCGTTCGATCTGGCTTACGACCCGACTCTGCCTCCCCTGGATGATTTCCAAAGCTTTCCGGATCCTGACTGGATGTTGCCGACTTGGTCGCCGTCGATGTATCGCTTGATTGGAGACGTCGAGGCAGACGTGAATCAATATGCGGTTGGAGACTGGTCGCTTCCGAACGCTCTTGGTTGGGACCCGCAGCATTGGGTGTAGCGTGCATTGCTTGTCGTTCGATGGCGTCGTGGCGTGGTGCATAACACAGAAGAGCTCGAGGTGGAGCCACTGTATGCATATGAGCTGATCAGTTCTGTGACGGTGCCGTCATCCAACCAAATTGTAATACGACCTCACCCTACCTTGATTCTCGACGACGACAAGCTCAGGAGAGTCGTGTTCGCGTCGAACGCGGTATCACAAAAGCGAGATAATGGCTGTGTTCCCGTTTCAAGGCAATGGAAACCTCCAAGAGATTTAGAGTTCATTGTTTATGATAACCAAAGGAGTACATGCTCGATCTTGCAACGCTTCAACGGGTCGTGCTTGTACGCGGTTCAAGTGGACATCGCCCAAAACATGGATGCATCATCCGCTTATGCTGACCATATTGGAGATTGGTGTAGACTAAACGTGCACTTGCACACATACTGTACGCAGCATGACTTCACATCAAATGTTTAGCGTGACGCAGCTGCAGGCGAATACGTTTGGTGTGGTTACGACTTGAAGCCTACCCACAAAAAGAGCCTTCTTCTATCAATGTTGCCTAGGCCGCCTTCTGAACAAACCTCCAACGCTGCGAAGCCTTCCACCGCCCTGTTCGTCCCCTGACCCCTGCCTCTTCCTTTCGCGAAAGCCTTGAAGACTCTTCTTGACGCCCCACCCATCCCTCAAAAGCTCACCAATACCTTCCAGCTCCAGACCAGCAGTCTCGGGGTATATCATCAGGATCGCAAACCACCCAAACAAGCAAACAACCGCATATACCGCGAACGTAATACTAGGCGACAAGAATTCCATCATCGGTAAGAACGAAATACCAATAACGAAGTTCGAACTCCAGTTTGTCGCAGTCGCAATCCCAGATCCAAGTGATCGCACTCGGAGCGGGAATAGCTCGCTCTGCTGCCAGGGTACGCATCCGAGACCGATAGCGTAGGCGGCCACGTAGACGATCATGGCGCCCAGAAGCGAGCCAGGCCACCTCGAATGGTCGTCGTGTACAAGGAAGATGGTCGGCTGTTTCGTGCCAGGCGGCAGATCGGTGATGTTGTAGAAGGCCCAGCTGCACCAGCCGAGAGCAAGCATCATGATCGGAATGCTGTAGAGTAGGATCCTGCGGCGTCCGAGGGTATCGATGAAGGCAAAGGCGGCGACTGTGAAGGCGAAGTTTGTGAGCGCTACGGATAGCGAAGTAGTGATCGGGTTGGTGAAGCCGAGGAGGGTGAAGATGCTGGCGGAGAAGTACATGAGTGAGTTGAAGCCGCAGAGCTGTTGGATGGCTTGGAGCGTGCAGGCGATGGTAAGGGCGCGGCGGTTGCCTGGTATATGGAAGAGCTGTTTTGAGGTTGTGGCGAAGGAGGATCGTGGACCGTCGAGTTCTGTTATGCCGAAACTGAGCTTTGATTGCTCTGCGACCTCGTTTTGGATGTCCAAGAGCACACTCTCGGCAGTGCGCTGTCTTTCGTCTTCTGGAAGACCGCCGTATAGACTTCGCAGTACCTCTCTCGCCCTCTCCACTCGCCCAGCCTGAACGAGCCATCGAGGCGTCTCGAACATGAAGGTCAGTAGAAAGAGCTGCAACGCCGCAGGTAGGGCTCCCAGTCCAACCATCCATCGCCACCCATGCGGCATGCCTGCAAATGCCCAGCCAACTAGGTACGCCACGACTTGACCGCCAGTGATGAACAGCGACTGAATCGTGACCAGCCTGCCGCGCATCTCTGCAGGCGCCAGCTCAGTGATATACAAAGGCGTGGCACAAGAAGCCAGCCCAACAGCAGCGCCGACAGCTGCTCTGCCCACCACCATCATAGTCACCCATGCTGAAGCAGCCTGCACGACCGCACCCAGGATGAAGAGCAAGCTCGCTAGCAAAATGACAGATCGTCGTCCATACTTGTCCGCAAAGTAGCCAGTGAGCGGCGCGGATAGAAGCGCAAATAACGACGTTACAGCAGTGATTAGACTCTTGTCGGTCGTGGTCAAATCATGACCAGAAAGGTCCGAGCCGACGGAAACCAATGTTGATGAGATAACTCCAGTATCGTATCCGAAGAGTAGTCCGGATATACCGGCGGATAGACTGAGGAGCCAGATCACCTTGCCTGCTTTATGCAGTGGAGCGCGGGTCTGGCCGTGGTGCCTTGTCCCGGGGCTTGAGTCGTTCTGCTCGTCGTGATCGGTATGGTCGGCGCCAGGCATCAAAGGCTCGTCCGCGCCGCCCTCTCGGTCTCCATCTCGCAAGTCTGCCATTTCCAGTTCGTCATTAACCATGAGAACCCTGTTCCGCCGGAAGTAGGAACATATGCATCCGTGATGTGTATGCGATGGTTGAGGTGAGGTTTAGGGACCGCTGCTAGCGCCTTGACAAGAGCGCCACCAAAACGCCTTCCCTTTTGCCGACTCCTCGATCCTTCTCAACTTACAAACAGGGCATCACAAAAGAGACAGATACTTGCGCCAGCGTACCAAGGATGCTCGGGACGCCGGTCGTACATATTCCGCGATGGCTATATTCGAGGTTGCGGTGTGGGTGCAGGCCTCCCTTCCTTCCACCCGCAAGAAGTTAAGCTCAGCCCTGCGGCATCTGTCATCTGGAACCTCCAACACATCTCCGGACGCCGGATGTTCATATCATTTCGTTGTAAGAGAACGTATATAAATCTACCAATCCTAACACAAGTTTTAAGATAAGTCAATCACACATCCTTCTCTTCATCATTTCTCGCAACTACATCCACTCCACCCCTCCAACAACACCGCCCAACATGGCTCTCGAACTACCCGAGCTAGACTCCCTCGAAATACTAGTAATAGTCGACAACGAACTCGACCCCATCTCCCCCTCCCCCAACCCCGCCGTCGCCCAATCCGGCGGCATGAAAACCATCGGCCTCAACGGCCCCGACCTTACCAAAGACCCTTCCCGCGGCGGCGCAGCCCGGGAACTCCGGATGGACCATATCTGCTGCTCTGCCCACGGCCTCTCCCTCCTCATAACCGGCATCCGCGGATCCGAGCGCCACACCGTCCTCTTCGACACCGGCCCCGAGGACCACGCTTTCGAGCGCAATGCCCGCCGCCTCAATGCCCCGCTTGGGGACGTGGAAACGATCCAGCTTAGCCACTGGCATCGCGATCACTCGGGTGGGATGCTTAAAGCTATCGCTATGATCAACGCCGCGAAACCTGCCGGGAGCGAGGGGGTGAAGGTGGACTTGCATCCGGCAAGGCCGAAGTATCGTGGGCTCCAGCCGCCGGGGTTGCCGGTGGTGAGTTTGGAGGCTGACCCGACTTTTGGGGAGATTGAGGGGGCGGGAGGGGTGGTTGAGAGGATGAGTGAGCCGCACACGGTGGCGGGGGGGATGTTTGCGGTTAGTGGCGAGATCCCTCGAGTAACTCCATACGAATACGGCCTTCGCTTCGGCATGCGCTACGAAGAAGCGACGGGGAAGTGGGAGAGCGATGAGAAGATGGCTGATGAGCGCTTCCTCATGTGCCGTCTCAAAGGTACACCCTAACTCCTATATCCTCCCCAGTGTCTCCCGCCACAGCTTCCGCTAACATGTCCTACCCCGCAGACAAAGGTCTAGTAATGTTCACCGGCTGCTCCCACGCCGGCGTCGTCAACGCTGCCCGCCACACCCTCGACCTCCATCCTGACACGCCGTTGTATGCGGTCATGGGCGGGTTTCACCTTGCTGATGCCGAGGCAGCGCAGATTGCTTCTACGGCGCAGGATCTGAAGGGGCTGGGTGTCAAGGTGCTGCTTGCGGGACATTGCACGGGGTGGAGGGCGAAGTTTGAGATTCAGAGGGTTATGGAGGAGGGAAGCTTGGTGCCGAGTTTTGTTGGGTCGAAATTCGTTTTGTAATATGAAGGAGATGGCAAAGTATAGTGTCATAACATCTATGCGCTGAATAGGGTATCATAGAAGCATCTTCTAAACAATACATATGTCTCCACTCTTCACATCATCCTCACAACCCCACCGCCCTGCCCAACCTTGTCTTCACACCCTCCCAGCTATTCAGCTTCGGCCTCACATCGAGATAGAAATTCAACGGCCCACCTCCAACCTTCCCATCAGCTCCCCTCCCTTCGTAGAAGTCGATGACATACTCCACCCTCTCGCCCCCCGACCGCTCAACAACCCAATCATGCCGATCAAATGGCCTCTTCCATCCCCAAAGCCCATTCCACCGTGCCCGCGGCGTTAGCGCTTTGCTGTCGCCTGCGAAGGAGACTAGTCTCGGTCCCTCCTGATCACCACCCTGAGTCTGAGTCGACGCACCACCCCGTCCTTCCTCCCACCTAAGCACCTCCCTCCACGTCCTCTCGTTTACCGCATTATGTATCGGCACTATCGTCTGCATATCCGCTGCCTCAGGTTTATGCCCCTTGCGCTGCATGGCGGCGAAGAACTGCGATTGAGAGGGGTAGATCCAGTTTCCTGTGTCGCGGTCGTGGCCGGTGTCTTGTTCGCTGTTTGCTGGGAGGGCGGCTCGCTCGGCGGAGTTGAGGGTTTGGCTGGTGGAGGTGGCGCGGGGGATGCTTGAGACTTCGCGGTTGGTTGCTAGCGGTCGTGTAGTTGGCGGTGGAGGCGCCCTCTGAGAAGGGATGGGAGAGGCCGGCGCCCATCGTAGGGTATCGAGGGAGAAGCGAGTCCGTCCTATGTTGTGCAGTTCGGAGATGGCGCGCAGGTCTTGCCATTGTTGGAGGAGGATGTTGCGCTGTTCTTGTGGCAGGCGGAGGATCTGGGGCGTGAGTTCTTCGAGCATCTTTGGGTCGTTTTCTGCTCGGTGGAGATGTAGGGCCGTTGGGGCGTGTGCTGGTAGTGATGCTGGAGGTGGTGCTGGTTTAGGTGGATGCGGTGGTTGGTCGCCTTTGGCTTTGGCTGCGTCGAGCCATTTCTGGCGGGTTTGGGGGTCGACAGGGCATTTGGAGTCGTCCATTGGGTTTGTTGATTATTCTTAGAGGCAAAATTTGGATGAATGTAAGTGATGATCTATACATCTATGCAGAAGCTTGGGCCACTCATATGCGCCTCCCGCGGCGATGAGATGAAGGTCGGACCCTGCATGGGACTTATTGTTGATCCTTCCCACAAAAGTCTCGGAGTTGAAGACCAAAGCGATTGTGCCGTGGAAAGATGGACAGGTGATCATATTGAAACCGGTGCAACAACAAGAACGACGCCTCCACCTTGACAACACCTCGATCGATCAGAGACCACAGCTATAATGGCTTCAGACGAAGTATACCGAGCAAGCACTTTCGCACCAGTCAACATTGCTGTGATAAAGTAGTTCTCCCACCCACAAACACTGAATATCCCCACCAAGAGTCCATCATGCTAATCAATATACCCGCAGATACTGGGGCAAACGCGACCCAAAACTCAACCTCCCAACCAACTCCTCCCTCTCCGTCACCCTCTCCCAAGACGACCTCCGCACCCATACCACCGCCTCTTGCTCCCCGTCCATACCCCACGACTCCCTCACCCTCAATGGCTCCGACCAAGACATCTCCGGCGCCCGCACCCAAGCCTGCCTCCACGAACTCCGCACCCAGCGACAGCAGCTCGAAGACGGCGACTCCACTCTCCCTAAGCTAGCAGCTATGAAGCTGAAGCTCGTCTCCGAGAACAACTTCCCCACCGCCGCTGGCCTCGCCTCCAGTGCGGCAGGCTTCGCGGCTCTAGTACGGGTGATAGCAGATCTCTACGCCTTCCCACTCACCCCAACCCAACTCTCCCGCATCGCGCGCCAAGGCTCCGGCTCAGCTTGCAGAAGTCTCATGGGCGGCTACGTCGCCTGGGAAAAGGGCGTGGAAGCCGATGGCTCAGACAGCGTAGCCTACGAAGTCGCCCCCGCCCACCACTGGCCCGACATGCGCGCCCTCATCCTCGTCGCTTCCGCGGAGAAGAAAGACGTCTCTTCTACCGCGGGCATGCAGCAGACGGTCGCTAGCTCGGCGCTCTTCGAGCAGAGAGTGAAAGAGGTTGTGCCTAAGCGGATGAGAGCGATGGAGAAAGCTATCCACGAACGGGATTTTGCGGCGTTCGCGGCGCTGACGAGGAAGGACAGCAATAATTTCCATGCGTGCTGTTTGGATACCGATCCGCCGATTTTTTATATGAATGATACGAGTCGGTGTGCTGTACGGATATGCGAGGCGATCAACGCGAACCACGAAGCTTCTGCTGGGAAGGAGGGGCCGGTGTGCACGTATACCTTTGACGCGGGCCCGAATGCTGTGGTGTACTACCTAGCGGACAACGAAGAGGAGGTTGTGGGAGTCTTCAAGAGTATTGTGGGGGACAAGACGGGGTGGGAGGGGAAGAGGGGGCAGACCGTGAAGCGAATGAACGATGCCGGCGCTCTGAAGGGAATGGAAGTCGCTGTGGAAGGACTGAAGAAGGGGGTGAGTCGGGTTATCTTGACAGGTGTGGGCGATGGACCGAGGAAGACGGAGGAGCATTTGTGTTGAGTGAGTGTGGCATCGGCATAGGCAGTGGCTCGGATTATACCCATGTAAGCATTGTTCAGGCTTGGCTGTAGGTATTGACGAGGTGATGATAGGCGGTAGTAAAAGGTGAGGTCGGTGATCAGTGATCGCTCTTTCCTTGTGTTTCGCGAATTTCCGGCCTGCGGTGTCTCAACGGAGCTCAAGTTTCCAGCTACATTGGATGTTACGGATGATATTCGTACTGCTTTCTGGAGGCACTGGAAGTTTTGGACATGTTCTCTTGGATAATGTGAATGCGATCTAGCATTCGACAAGTACAGGGCGCACAATGTGACTTGTGTTGCTCGACGGGGGCCCATCAATGAGTGCGTGGAACTGCGTGTCTTATCATACATCTCGAGATTGCTGACGGCACGAGCATCACGGAAGTTATCAGCATGGTATCTTGAGCAGTCCCGACCACAATCCGGTCGTATTATCATTAATGGGATCCTTGACTGACCTCCGGGACCGGCTGCTTGGACATCGATATCCTGCTCCTGTAGCTCGCGTTTCTTGTCGAGCGAGCGCAGCGCTCCGCCGTGGGTGTCTCTCGTACGGGCAGGAGGCCTGAGCCGGCTCATTCGTTTGAGAAACCACAATGTCTACGACGTCGAATGACGGAACGGTCGCCACTCTATGGAGGATCCAGGCATCTTTTGCGCATGGTGACGGCGTCCATTGAACCGACACGACATCGGGACCGATGCCATAACATCGACGATGGTGTTGTCAATGAGCGCGGATGTCGAAGCCGTTCTCCGGACGAGCGATGAATTCAGGAAGGGCGGCATTGGAGAGCTATTTTGAGGCAAACCGTCTATGCCGGTACTTAGATTCGGCATGCGGCTGTTCCACCAAGTCGTTGCACACTCTGGTCGAAATTTCAGATATCGCAAAGGCCCTTCACGTCACTCTGGTCTGTTCGTTCGGCAACTTCGATGCGACAGTCCGAAGATTTTCGACGCTGGCGCAATGACAAGTGGTGCCAGTCAGGACAACACGACCAGAGGCATGGTTGAAATCGGCATAGACTGGTGCTTGGTTGGTGGCGGGTAATCGATCCTGGGTCTATATCACGATGGTGAAAACCACCTTCGGCCTACTGGATCTCCAGCGACCCGTCTACCCGCGAGGTCGTTGAGGCGTAACGGCGCCCTGCTGGTCGTGGCTGACGATGCTGATCTGACCGTACCTCTCACCCGAGCCGCATACAGACTCCTGACGACCCACTGCCGTTGTTTCCGCGGAGCTTGGCCCGACGACTTCTGATAGCCACGCACCAGTACCAACAGCGCTCCAGCTTGACCGCAAGCTAGGTAAGGCGATCCCATGGTTGCTGTCTGTGCACAACCATGTCAATGCCTTGCGAAGCATGACACTAGATCCTCCAGCATCTTGGGCGTCCGGATGAATTCATTCTGCAACATGTTCAGATAGTGTAACAATATTCGAAGGACCGCGATGCCGTTCAGGTTGATTGCCAGTGAGGGAACTCACGCCGGTGATAAATATCCACTTGTCGCCTGCTGCTCATGGACTGTTATCCACTGTCATCTTCTCCTTCTCGAGGGTACTGAGTATCCTTCTCGAATTTTGCTTACACCGAGCCTCCGCGACTCCCACCGCCAGCATGGTTGGCTTCGCTTTCGGAGCCGTTGGCTCGAAGAAGGCCGATGTCGAGGTCGCTCAAGCTGAGGCACCCGAGTTCCAGAAGGTCAACTGGTGGAAAGACGGGAACCTGCGCAAGCTGTACTTCTACTGTTCCGTCCTCTTGGTCGCGTCCGCAACGTACGTTCTATGCAAGACTTCAAACCGCTTTGAGTGCCGCTGAACGTTCTCTTATCAGCCAGAACTGGCTACGATGGCCAGATGTTGAACACGTCTCAGTTGATGACACCGTGGCAGGACTACTTCGGCCATCCCGAAGGAAACAGACTCGGTCTCGTGAACAATGCCATGAACATCGGTAGCATCATCAGTCTGTTCATCGTTCCGAGCTTGACGGACAGGGTCGGCAGGAAATGGCCGATCTCCATTGGATGTGTGATCATGATCGTCGGCGGCTTCGTCGGCGCCTTCGCAAAGAACTGAACTGGCAGACCTACTTCGCGGCCGTCTGGTCCTTGGCTTTGGCAACTCTTTCGCTCAAATGTGCTCTCCCATTCTCCTGACTGAGATCTGTCATCCTCAGCATTGCGCGAAGCTTACCGCTGCCTACAACTGCCTCTGGGATTTGGGTACTCTCTGTAAGCTCCGACACTGGTCACCATTAAACTCCGAATCCTGCTGACGCTGCTTGTAGTTGCCGCTTGGATTGCGTGGGCGACCATGCAGATCGAAGGCAACTGGTCCTGGCATGCCGTCACGTTGTTTCAGATCATTCCGAGCTGCATCCAGATTGCCTTCATCTACTGGGTACCTGAAAGCCCCCGATGGCTCGTGGACAAAGGCCGCAACGAAGAAGCCCTCAATATGTTGGCTTTCTATCACGGGGGGGTGACGTATCGAACCCAACTGTCCAGTTTGAGTACCGTGAAATCCGTGACACGATTACCATCGAGAAGGAGGTCACGAAGGAGAGCTCGTACCTCGACTTTGTGAGTGCGCTGATGAGCCATACCCGCGCTTACACGACATCCGGGGCACCTGCTAACGAGTTCCCTCGCAAAGTTCCGCACTCCTGGCAACCGCTGGAGACTCGCAATCATCCTCAGCTTGGGAATCTTCTCACAGTACACCGGCAGCGCACTCTTCAGCAACTACATCAACTTGATTTACGAGGGTGCGGGCATCACAGCCGACAACCAGAAGATTCCAGCATGGACCCCAAGTCCTCCGACAAGTATGGCATTGTCAGCTGACCGTGATATCACAGCTCAATGGCGGCAACACTATCCTCAGCTTGATCGTGTCTGTTAGCGCCGCCCTGACCATCGACCGCTTCGGCCGTCGCAGACTGTTCCTCGTGGCCACTAGCGGCATGGTTGTCGTGAGTCGAATCATCTACAACGCACGAATACATGGACTGACGGTTTCTATTAGATGTTCATCTGCTGGACCATTTCCTCTGCCGTCTACGAGAACAGCGACAGTACCAACAAGGCCGCCGGCTATGTGCAAATCCCCTTTGTGTGGATCTTCGGCGTCTTCTACTCCATTGCTTGGTCTGGGCTCCTCGTCGCCTAGGCTCTCGAGGTCCTCCCGTTCAAGCTTCGTGCGAAGGGTCTCATGATCATGAACATTACCGTAAGTTCAATGGATATAATACCCATCGCTGAGACACCACGTGGTTTCTGCCTAAGACGTCTGCTAATCTATCCATTCACTTTCGCAGGTCCAGGCTATCCTCGCGGTTGGCAAGTATGTTGGCATCACCTTCGATCATATCCCAGGTCCAATACTGACACAATGAACAGCCAAACCAATCCTATCGCCTGGGAGAACCTGCCTCATCATTGGAACCTTGAACTGTTCTACACTTTGGTCATCACGTTCGATCTGATCTTCATCTATTTCGTTTACGTTGAGACGAGAGGCCCGACGCTGTAAGTCATCATAGAATAAACTATCTTGCATGAATCTCGGCTAATCAATTTGTGCTCACAGGGAGGAGGTTGCTAAGATCTTCGACGGCGAGAATGCAGTCGCTCATGTCGACATGCACCAGATCGAGAAGGAGCTTCGCCAGGGCGACGTCGAATAGACAGAGGTCCACACGGCGGAGAAGACTGACCAAGGCGACAGTCGGCCTTTAACGATTCGACGTTTACTGCCGCAGTGCGAAAGGATCCAAGGGTATCCTTTGTAATGGGTGGAGGAGGTGGTAGAAGTAATGTCTTAGTCTGAAACCTGTCGCTACAGTGGTTAGCTCAACCAAGTTTCACCGGCTGTCTTCGTCCCCTCAGGGCAGTCGACTGCCTATGGATCCAAACCATTCGTGCTCGTGGTTGCGTAGTCTTTGGTAATGCTGGGTTTTGGGTCGAAGCGGGACTACAATCATGGTCTTCTCACTTGTAGACCACAGCGGCGAAACGATCTGCCGACCACTGTGCAGCCTCGTCTCGAGAGCTCAACCAAAGCAAGTCAGTTCCTCCGAATGCCCATTGACACATTGATAGAACTGTCGACAGTGCATTGCGTCGCCGGTATAATGTGGGCCGCGTCTGTTGTATAAAAGCAGCTTGTAGCCCCGAAACTGATATCCAGAGCAGAACGATCTGGCTATACGACCACGAAAGACATTCCAACAGCACTTCACACCAATTCAGTAATAGCAAAGCAATGGCAAAGTTGATCGTGATAATAGGTATCACAGGAAACCAGGGTGGCTCCGTCGCGAATGTATTCCTGAACGACTCCCAATGGCGCATCAGGGGCCTCACCCGCGATACCACTTCTACGGCCTCCAAGGAACTGACCGACAAAGGCGTTGAGATGGTTCAAGCAGATCTCCATGACCCATCTACCCTCGTCCCGGCCTTCAAGGGCGCCAATCTCATCTTCTCGGTCACGGATTTCTGGAAACCGTTCTTCAATCTGGCCAACCTCGAACGGGCGGCGAAGGAAGGCATCAGCATTGGTCAGCTCTGCTACAATCTCGAGTACGAACAAGGCAAGAACATCGCTGATGCAGCCGCACATCCTGATGTCCTGGCAACGTTGGGTGAAACTGGCCTCATCGCTTCGACTCTTAGTAATGCCAGGGAGTGTTCCAAAGCCAAATACCAGGACCTTTATCATTTCGACTCTAAAGCCGATGTCTTCCCGAAGTACCTTGAAGCGCAGCATCCCGAGCTCCTCAAAAAGACGAGCTGCTTGCAGACAGGTTTCTTCATGACCTCGTGGCATTACATGCCGCATAGATGGCCCGGGAAACAAGCTGATGGGTCATTCATGGCTCGCATGGCTACGGCGCCTGATGCTTTGGTGCCGCATTTGGATGTTCGGGCAGATACTGGGTATTATGTCAAAGCTTTGGCGCAGATGCCGCCGGGTAAGACGGCAATGGCTGCTGGAGAGTGGTGTAGCTGGACGCAGTGGATGGAGGGTTGGGCTAAAGGTATGGGCATTGATCCGGCGAAGGTTGGCTATGAGCAGGTCAGCGTTGAGGAGATGAGTGAAGGTATGGGTGCGTTTGGGAAGGAAGTTGCGGAAATGTGAGTCTTGCTGTTGTCCGAAAAAAGATGCGAGGTCGCAGCTGACATATCTTGGCCCGCAGGTACGAGTACACGACGTGGCCAGGGTACGATGGAGGTCTACCGATGTTGACGGGAGAAGATCTGAGAAAGGTGAGTCGACGAGATCTGTGCTATTGTGTGAATGCTGATCTTGCTGCGCAGATGGGATATGAAATCCCGTTGACGACCGTGGAGGAGTATACAAAGAAGGAGGACTGGAGTTTGGCGCTCAATATGTAGACGGTGATTTGGGTTCTCCTAATCTGCGTCTACTGGATCCCAATCTAGATCTCGTTAGCAAGATTACGAGGTAGCGAATGTATGAGGTCGTACCTGTGACAAGATACTCATCTAAGCCATCCATCTTCTTCATATCGCCATCATCGATAATGAAGCCTTCAATGCCAGCGTTCTCCTTAATCCTTTCCTTGTTCACACTCTTGGGAAGTGGCACATAACCGTGCTGCAAGCTCCAGCGTACGAGAAGTTGTCCAGAGGTACATCCGTACTTGGCCGCCAGCTCGACAATGGTGGGATGCTTCATGCGCAGCGCCCTCGCTAAGGGTGCGTATGCTTCTACCACGATGTCGTTCTGCTGACAGTGGGCGGTAAGCTTCGATCGAGTATTGAACCTAAAGTGAAGGGTACAAGGGTTAGCAAGTGTCTCGGAGCTGGGGTCGAGAGTGTCGAGGTCTCAGAGCGCCGCTTAGTGCGGGATACTGTCTCTGAGAACCCTTCCACCCATATGGTTTGGCCTACGGGTGGACTTCGATTTGGTTCACAGCCGGCTTGAGCCTGGGATTACTGGACAGGATTTCATCGATCTGCTCACCAACTACGTCAACATATGAAATCAGAAACAAGTGTTGTTTGGTCGAACGGACATGCTTTTCTCCAAAATTACTAACACCGCCTATTCTCGCTTCACCATCCTTGACTGCATCTTCCACCGCTTTCCAACTGTCCAATCTCTTCTGCTTACCACCATAAGGACTATGCAGCAAGAAGAGATCGATGTACCCCAGTCCACATTCCTTGACACTTTGGCTGATGCTCTTCCGCGCGGTTTTGTAGTCGCTATTGCTTGCCAGCTTACTGGTATAATGAATGTCTTCCCGCTTGATCTCGGGATGCGCCTCGAGATACTTTGAGATCGCTTTCCCTAATTGCTTTTCGTTACGGTACATCTGCGCTGAGTCGAAGGCTCGGTATCCTGTGTCCAGAGCGTGTCCTGCGGCCGAGGATGCCTCTGAGCCGGACATGAGGTATACGCCCAGGTGTATGCGCGGCATCGAATTGCCATCGTTCAGCTGGATGCGAGAGGTGAGCGAGAATGCTTGAGTGGCCATCCTGCGTTGCATGAGATATTTCTGACTGATGATTAGATACAGTGGAAGCAAGTCTATATGTTGATAAGTGTCAGGTAATGATGGCATCGAAGTTCAAAGACGAGATGTTTCGTGAGGCCCGTGCATGCGGATATGGCAACAGGAAACACCCAATGACCTGGATTCCACGACATTCCTTTCATCGAGGCCATGAGAGAACGCACTTTTCCACCAGGATCGGAATCGTGTCGAACGATAGCGGCGCACACTCCTGGAGTCAAAACATACAGATCTTTGATCACGAAGCAGTGTGCCGCCGGCTCAAGGAACTGCCCTGCATTCACCCTCACGCTCACGCTCACGATCATCTGAGATCGATCAAGCGACCTCTGCGGCTGGCCCGCCTGACTGGTCTCTGGATTGAACACGTTCCGAGCCCTGTCTTCTTCATAAACCATCGTTATATACTTCGCTGTTCTTTCGACTTACAGCCGACATGCCATATCTAGATCCTTCCTTACCGACCAACACTTCAGCCCAGAAATGGAAGACTGCGATCAAGCACGCTCTATTACGGCGTTTTAGCGGAGATCAGCTGAGCAAACACGTCCAGGAGCTGGTCTCTAGATATCCCATTACTCCTGACGAAGTGGCCAGGATCCTCCTGAGCTTTCGAGCTCGAGACACGATTGGCGCCGACGATTGCCTCATCTTCCAATATGCTGAAGTACTGCTTCGTGCTAAGGCGGTCTCACCAACGTCTATACTGACTGCGCTCCTCAAGACTTCGGACTGGGCGAAGCGGCCAGTGGCCGATGGACCTCCAAAGCATGGCAACGGACTTCCAACATGCGAGGAGAGAATGTTCAATGTGCTCACTCAGATGTACATCAGTGGTGCTCTAGTGTTTTTGCCTTCTGAAGCCCATGGTCTGGTATTTGCTTTAACGCTCTGGCTGCAGAAGATATCGGACTATGAGATGAGCAAGCAGATGGAGAAAGGAGCACTCCACATCGCAGATGCATTCTCATTCGGCACTTACGATGCTGTGGCTTCGCTTGCTATAACGGTACTAGGGTGCCAACCTTTTCGTGATGCTGCGAAGCATGCCTGGTGGCAGAAGCGGAGAGACGTCGTGGCGAGCGAGATGCAGAAGTTCGACACCCACGTCCTTCTGTGGATGCGGTCTCCTTTGGCCGGCCGATTGCAAGCGCTAACAACGATACCTCCATTTCTGAAGACAGATTCGAAAGGACGACCACTCTTCACGGATGAGCAGGTTTTGGGCTCCATTACGGAGCTACCAGCTCAAAACTCCCGGGCAGGCCTCTTCATCTGGCTGAATGCATGTCTATGCACACGACCACTGACAGACGACTTGAGCATGTTGACATACCTGCAAGCTCGATACCCTGGCAATAATCAAGCACTAGCCGTGGACCTGCTGATTGCGGCCTTTGATGCGCTCACCAATGCACTGCTACGAAAAGAGTCAAATCAGCAGATACCCAACATCCGATCCTTCATCTGCAATAAGGTGCCACATTTACTCAGTATAGCGCCGTTGTACATAGCGTCTGGACTGCCTGCGGAAGCCTGCATATCGATGGCGTTCATGGCCATTACGATGGACGTATTGCCCCCGATCAGTACAGGCGCAACAGAGACGCGCGAGAAGCTGAAGGTTACAAGATTGGAGTTTCTACAGGCTTGCGCACTTCATGGACTTGTATCGGAGCACACGATCGCATCAATCTTACAGGAGCCCGCCATTTCTCTACCACGGGTGACCAAGTACACGAAAGAAGGTCTTCTGGCGCAGTGCAGTAGTAATATCGGGCGCCTGGAGCCACTGATGGACGAGCTTGATGGTATGCTCGGTAACGCTGGAGCCATCTCTGGTTGCATTGTTGACACTATTGCCAACTTGTGCATGGGCCGGGACTCCATATCTCTAAAGACTGTTTGCAATATGTTGATCAAGAAGCCACCGTGCCTGGACATCATCTTGCAGTATACACGGCCGGCGAACCTGCTGCTTCCGCTGTGCAACCAGCTGGACGGCTGGCAGCACGACCAGGATCAGACGGAGTTTACACCGGCGTACGAGGAGTTCGCCTCAATCCTCTTGCTCGTCCTTGTAGCAGTGCACCGCTATGGGCTCAGCCGCGCCGACCTTGGTCTTCCTGGCGATGACAGCTTCATTGCTAGACTGCTGCAAGATATTGCTGTCAGTCGGTCGCCTAGCGAGCTCACCCCAGAGCAGATGAAGCAGCTTGCGAGGTGGATCGAAGGCTTATACGCCACAGACGAGTCTGAAGGGATGGGTGGTATCAGCGATGAGGTCATGCGCCACTGCCCGCCTCAGGCTTTCTACCAGCTTGTGCCTACGCTTTTCCATCAGACTGTACTTGCTCGGAAGTCTGGCGTGTTATCTGTCAAGACGTTCCATGGCGGGCTGGAGTTGCTCGTGGAGCCGTTCCTTCTTCCTTCACTGGTCGGCGGCCTTAGCTGGCTGGTGGAACATTCGTGGGAAGACCACCAGGATGCTGACGTCCTTTTGCAGATCTTGGAAAAGCTGCTGAAACCTTCGAGCAGTTCTCAGGAGACAAAATCAATGCATAAGGCTATCCTCGGTATAGTTGCCAATTCGTTGTATGAGTCTTTGAAGATACTCCATCAACGGCAACCCGAGAAGAAGCAGCCCGGGCCACTGATGAACATACTCAAGCCCCACATAAACCAACAGAAGACTGTTGAAGCGAACAAGGCCGAGCTACAGGAGTGGACTTCATCTTCGGATGGCGATCTGGCAAAGCATGTGCGCAATTCGATCCAAGAGATGGTGAAGTGGGTGACAGAAGTCGGGCCCACGCCACCGCCGAAGTATACACATAGGCTATTTGCTCATGGATGTGCCACTCTCGGGGTTGATCGCATGCGTGACGAACTAGCAGCTGAGCTGAATGACCAGACGAAGCTTGGTAATGGAACACTTGCATTGGACATCTGCTCGGCTATGATCTGCGCCCCTTCATCATCTTCTGGTAATCAGAGCACATCCGGCGTCCGAGAGTCTCTGCGTCTGAAGGCTACGGACGTGCAGAAGCTGTTACACACCGGTGCATCGGCAGCCCAGTCTCTCGTCCGACTAAATCGTCGGGTCGAGGCCCAGCTCGCCGTCGTCCAAATGCCCCCGATGGCGATGGCGCTCCCAATGGCAGATCCAGCCGCCGATCAAGTGATGGCAGACCTCGGGCTAACAGACGACGCTGCTGCAGTGGCCGCAGCCGACACCTCCCTAGATGTATCTGGGCCACTCGGTCCGCCGCCCGGCGACGGGTTCGATAATGCCGCGCTCAATGCTGTCATGGACGAGGCTATGAATATCAATCCTGGCCCCGCACAAGATATCATCGACTTGACGGCTGGCGGCGGTACACTGCCCACCGATGCTCAGGATATCTTCGCGGATCTGAATATGGATATGACGCAGGATCCGCAACAAATGCTGAGCGCTGGCGGCAACGACGGTGGCATGAGTATGGATGGGCAGCAGAATCAGGAAGAGGATATCTTTGCTGGTTTGGACATGAGTCTTGGTGATGATGGCGATGATTTTGTTAATTTCTAGCCTGGAGTTCGGAAGTGACTCGCTGCGATTGCATTACTACCTTACTCATTATATCAACGCGCCGTATGGCCTCCGCAATCGGGCTCCTCGGAGTAAGAGGTGAGGTTGGAGGAAGAGCTTTGAGCTTACAGGTCCAACGTGGAGTCCCGGGCGGGGTCGGATATGGTATACCCACAGTCAGATGGTCGGTCTTTCAGTGCTGTCGTGTGATCCCGCTTAGGTTCGTATCAGTATCTTTGTAGTAGAAAGATCGTTCTCGAGAGAATAGACAATACCAATATGCCATACAACTTAGAAGGGCGGAATGTCCTGATCACGGGCGGCTCGAGGTTCGTTCAGTACACTTCTGCTAATGTTCGCCCTGCTCGAACGATACTGATTCGAGCTATGGCCGCGCCGATTCCCGTAATAACATCATAACAGAGGTCTCGGAGCAGAAGTCGCCCGCAAGTTCGCGGCCAAAGGCTGCAACGTCGCCATCAACTATGCCAGCAGCGAAGCGCCGGCGAAAGCTCTGGCAGAAGAACTTGAGTCTAAGCATAAAGTCAAGACTGTCATACTGAAGGGCGATGGTGGGAACAGTACGAATCCCCCCCCTCCAGCTTCGAGTTGCTGTTGCTGACGAGCTTCAGTGTCCGACTGCGAAAAACTAGTCAAAGACACCATCTCCGCCTTCGTACGCCACTCCACCTGCCCGCTCCCCCACAATCCCTGCTAACCATCCCCCTCATCCTCCACAGGGAGGCCTAGACATCCTCATCGCCAACGCAGGCTGGACCCGCTTCTCCGACTTCGCCGACCTGGGCTCCATGTCCGACGACGAATGGACCAAATGCTGGCTCACAAACGTCCTCGGCCCGAAAAAATACATCGAGACCTGCATGCCGACTTTCAACGCCAACCCTGAAGGCGGCGTCGTCATCATCACGTCCTCCATCGCTGCGCAGAGGTTGGGTGGCAGTAGCATGCCGTATTGCGTGACGAAGGCGGCGCAGGTGCATATGATGAAGTGTGTGGCGAGCACGCAGGGGAGGAAGTTGAGGTGCAATGCCGTGTTGCCTGGGTTGCTGTTGACGGATTGGGGGAATGAGTATGGGGAGGAGAGGATTAATGTTCTCAGGGAGGCGGCTGCTTTGAAGCAGGAGGTGAGTTGTCTGGGATTTGGGTGAGATGTGGTGGGTAGCTTTGCTGACGCGATGGTGGTGCAGACGATTGTGAGTGATTGCGCGGATATGTATATTGAATTGGCGCAGAATACGTCGATGACTGGGCAGGCGATCAGTGTCGGTGAGTGGTCTTCGATATGCCTCGTGATATTTCAGAAGCTGACGTTGGTCCTCTTCCAGACTCTGGCCTCAATATCGACAATATGTAGACGGCCATGCAGTGCCGCAGCAGAATCGCTCGAACCAAGACCCTATGGCCCTCATCTGTGCTTGACGTGAGATTCCGTCTCGGTCATGAATGCCAATGCAGCTACTCATGGGTCTCGATGTTGCCTGCGAGTCGCCGTGTCTGGATTTTTCGCCTCCACTTTGGCTTCCGTCTGATTTACAGCAGGCAAGCCAACACTTGAGGCAGTCTTCCGAGCATATCGTACCCTTCTTCCGTCCTTTTCGAGCAGGTCCAAATCCGTGTTTTGCATTCTTCGTGAAGTATGGCTCTCACTCTCCAGCCGCCTCAGCAGTAGCTTCTGCCTCTCGTTGCGCAGCCTCCGCCTGATGCACCGGTATCCGCACAAGTGTCTGCGGCAGCGCAGGCTTCTTTTCTTCCTCCTCCCCCTCTGCCTCTCCCTCCTTCGGCTTGGGTATTGAAGCTACAGGTTGTCAGCATCCCGTCCACACCGCCAGTCCCCAGATATACGATGAGTACTCACCACTAGCCATATACACCGCCCTCAGCACCCCATTCCAGTTACTCAACACCTCCGCCACCGCCTGGGTGCCATTGCTCAGCGTCGCCAGCTTGTCCTCCAGCTGCTGCATCTGCCCTGCCAGTCCAGCACTCAAGTCACGTAGTTGTTTGAGCGATTCGAGCTCGGCTTTCTTCTCGTTGATGCGCGCTTGCAGGGCGGAGGATTGAGTGTTATTGCTGGTGGCCAGGCCGGAGGAGGGCCGGCTGTGGGAGGGGAGGGCGGAGGTGGTGGTGCGGTAGGACATGTTCACTTCTTTGGATTATGTACGACGTTACAGGTGATGCGTTCTTCCGTTGTTCTACATATGTACTTCCTCTGTCATTCACAGATGTTCTCGAGATACCCCGCCACAGCGCGCTCAGACGCGTCCATCGGTAGAATCTCGGGCTGATCCCGGATCGCTCTTTCCATCTGGGTGTGTTTACTCTTTTCTTGGCAACTAGCAACAGCAACATCCATCTACTCTTTCGCTATATCAATTCTTGCACGGCAGCAGCAATACAGAACAGCAACCGCGCATCGCTACCGCAGTATCCTAGGCATGTATGGCCCGTCTCAACGAACCGCCCGCCGCGCCTGCCGTCACTACAACATCCGCCGCAGGACCGGGCGTCGAGAGTGTTGATGCTTGTGAGTACTTGTCCTAGAACACCACCACTCTCGCGCACCAACATGAGACATGCGCACGAAATCAAAAGTGGTCCGCCAGAATCCGCCCGCTGACTTTGAGGAAGTGAAACGACGCTTTATCCGGCAGAACCGAGAGCTCGCGAAGAATAACTCTACGCAGTCGCTGCGAATTCGTGGGCTCGAGCTGGAGGTGTCCCGTCTGCTGTCCGACAACCTCGATCTCAGGAATCAGGTGCTGCATTGGCAGAATGAAGTGTACACGGTACAGACGAGAGCTACGAGCGATGCGGCGCAGAAGTTGAAGGAGGAGATGAGAGTGAAGATTGCTGAGTTGGCTGGGATTGTAGATGCGATTGAGGATGCGCAGGATGCTGAGCTACCGGAGGCGCTGAGAGGGAAGAGACCGATTGAAGGCAACTGGAGGGAAAGACAACCACTCTCGGAAGTCATGCGCGAATCGCAGATGCCGACCATAACGGAGGATAAGTCGTACCCGAGACGGACACTAGGAGCGGACGACACTCGTGCGATACGAGTCTCGGATCACAGCAGCACGGCCTCGCCAGATCTTGGTCCACCGCCTGTGGCGCGATTTGACTACGAGGATCCTGTCAAGAATATCTCGCCGCTCATGGACAAGGTCTCACCACCACAACCCGTGACCGTGGGCGAGGAGGACGTGCTACCAGCGGATCTGACGGTGAATCTGGAGACAAGGCGGAAGAGAAAGGATGGGCAGTCCAGACTGGATGTGCGGAGACATTCGATCTTACCACAATCGCCTCCGAAACCTGATGAGCCCCAGCCTGCCTCAGCGATACTGCGGACAGGAGCGAAGAGAAAACTCGCCGACCGTGATGGCGACAAGTCGATCAAGCCGCCTAGTAAAGGTGACTTCACGTTCAGCCGGAAGACAACTTCCGAGTATGGTGGAGCAATCGCACGAAAGTCAGCAGCGGAAGAGTTGAGCGCAGATGCTTGTCCCAGCCCGCCGAAAGCTGCGAGGAAGGTGCTGGGGGAGAAGAGTGCCAACATGTCGCCGCGGAAGCCTGTCAGTAGGACGGAGAAGTCTGGAAAAGGCGATCCCGAGAAACCACCGCCGTTCAAATCTGCCGCTGGCAAGGAACCACCGTCAGGTCGTGGGCGCCGAGCGTCGTCTATCCCGCTACCTTCGCCACCTCGAGGCTCCGTAGCCGACACAGTGGAGGCCGTACCGCCTCCGCCGCTCATTCTCACAGCAGAACTGGATCCGAAAACCCCAGCAGCACTCGACCTCTTCTCGCCCACCCCATCCGAGGCCTCAGCACGACCGCAAGGACGAGGCGACACACCACCACCGTCCGACCTCAGCACGCTCAGCGTCACAACCGATGGCGGCGACACACGACCTTCTCGACGCGCACGCTCTGCAGTCAACTACGCCGAGCCGAGCCTGATCTCCAAGATGCGCCGGCCGGACAAGAAGATGGTAGATGCTTTGACCGGGCTCCAAGATCCACGTCGTGCTATGAGCGCGTCCGCGTCAGATCGAAAGGCACCGGACTCTGTATCTTCGACGTCAAGGACGGTGGTGATTAAGAGTGAGCCGATCGATGACGATACCAATGTTGCTGTTGATTGGAAGACCGTGCCGCTCGCTTCTGCGCCGTTGAGCCCGTTGCATCAGAAGAGCGATGGTGTTGATGAGAATCCGATCGAGCAGTCGCCTACCAGGCCAGCCGAAGCAGAGGGCCAGCTACCAGCGCCTCTGGACGACGAGATTCCGGTTGACTCGACCAAGCAGTCCGCAACCTCCGCCACCATCTCGGCGCTCATGGCTGGGAGTCGCAAACGGCGGCAGTCGTCGCAGCTGCCCTTTGCCACGGACATGAAGCCTGACATGGACGCTGCCGCGAAGAAGTTGGAGGAGTTGGATCTGTACGAGTTCAAGGACAGCCCCTCGCCTGCGAACATAGAAGATCATACGCTCGGAGCAGGGAAAGCAGTCTCGAAGCCGCGAGCTCAGTCGCGCCGCCACTCCTCGATGGCGAAGAACGAGAACGCAACAGCAGTAAACATCAAGAATGAGGTCAACGCTACTGTAGAGGAGGGCGGAGATGGGATGAAGACTGCTACTGCGGCTAGAGTTGGCACAGGGCGGGTGGACGCAGCGGCTGGGGAGAGGATGAGGAGGAGGCGGAGTATGATGATATAGATACCCCTTCGTTTGGTTGGTTGGTGGGAAGTAGGATAGATGTTGTAGGTGTGTATTGGACTTGGTGTGACGTTGGTTTATGTTATTGACACCTTGCGTATGGCTGTGCTCATACCAAAGACGTGAAACCTGATGTGAGGGTTTGCCTATCGATCGATGTGTTCGATGAAGACGGTTTTGAGTTCGCGTTTAGTGTTTCGATGGGCCAGAACACCGGGCGCCTGGATCGAGGAACGTTTCACGTGGCATCTGGCCTCTCGGGATACCATCTTCTGTTGCCGTATCCCACGGCAAAGCTCATTCATAGGAGAGCAGCACACAACCGCGAGAACATGCTATCCTATATATCGGCGAGAAGGGATGTGGTCGAAAACGAGAAGCGTCGTCGTCATTTAGTGGAGACCGTTCCGAGTCGAGAACACAAGCGCAGCAGAAAGGAGTATAACGCGTTTGATATGGCCCGATTTAGCTTTTGACGTGTCTTGGCCGCCCCAGCGCTTTTTCTAGTTCCTGCAGCGTCACGTTTCCTCCCAGCACATCCTCTTCTCACTTCTTCTCTTGTTGCAAAGTCGTTTCTTCTCTGTATATCGTTCGCTTTGGTTGCCATCATCCTTCGTTTGTCTTGGTCAGCTTTTCATATCGCCTTCTTGCACACAACTACCCCCTCTTTTCCATCCTTCTCCAATTAGCGCCTCTATTCAATCAATCGAAGACGTCCTATTTCCCAACGATCACCGTATCATTTGCCGCATAGCGAGTTCCTGTTCATCGCCAAATGGTGCGCCGAGAGTCGAGGCTCACCGCCATCATGCTTTCATTCCCTTTCGGTTTCGCCACCATTCGCGCAGAGGAGATACCAGAGGGCGTCATGCCGAAGCGACAGGTTCAGGGAACGGGTGTCACCAGCTCGAGTACACCGGATGTGACACCATCGAGTACGACTGTGAACCCTCCGACATCTTCCAGCACAAGCCTTGGACCCCCGCCATCATCGAGTACCACCCCAGACCCGGTCACGAGTAACACACCCGACCCTTCTTCAACTACCGACAATGGCAACACGACCCCACAGTCTCAACAAGCGCCACCGTCCAGCAGCTCCATCCCCACGACCGTCGAAGTAACCACCACAAACAACAATGGCGACACCGTCACCTCGCAAATCTCAACCAACACACTCGCCCCTGTCACCAAAAACACCGCCAAAGCCACCTCGGCTATCACTTCTACAAACAGCAACGGCGATTCCATCGTCAAAGTCGGCACCAAGACCATCAACCCCTCGACTCTCCAACACAAAACGACCATCCGCCAACCCCTGGTCGCGCAGGAGACGCGCCAATCAACCCTCACCTCCTTCTGGACTTCCGACGGCCAAGTCTACAGCTCCGTCTTCACGACTCAAGAAGTCCTCGCCTCCACCACCGGCTACGCTACCGCAACTATCGCCCCTGGTCTCGCTAATGGTGGCGGGAGCGGCGATAACCTGTCCACGAACGCGAAGAAGATTATCGGTGGTGTGGTCGGCGGTATCGGAGGCGCAATCCTGATCGGTGGACTGGCGTTCGTCGCGTGGCGGTTGTGGGGGAAGAAGAAGGCTGCTGCTGGTGAGCAGGAGGAGTTCTATGATGGTAGCCAGGAAGGCAGCAGTATTGCTGGACAGAAGCGGGAGAGCATGGGCGTGCTGTCTAATTCGGGGATGAGTGAAGGTGGGGGGACGGGGTTGGAGAGGTATCAGAATCCGAATGGGAGGATTAATACTGCGAGTAACTTTTAAAGTTGCTCGGGTGTGCGCTGGGAGTGGTGAGTGGTCAGGGTTGATTTCGTGATATTGCATCTTAGCGTAACGACATGGTCCGGCATATTGGCGTACAAAAGTGGCGATTGGGTATGGTTGAGGGTAAAGGGGGGATAACGACATCAATATCAACATCATATGTATAGCTAAGCAACAGGAACATATATCGACCTACAATGTGTAATTGTCTGCAGATGCGAGCTCCATGCTCATGTTCATCTATCGTCAAAGGGTAAGCGAGGAGAGCGCTCATAAGTCAATCGATTCATTCAAGTATCTAGCCCTGGCACATGCGCGTCGTGAACGCGATCCCTGAGCGCTTCCCTCCCAATGCCTCTACTTCGTCCATCAGTACTCCAAGGCTTCTCCACCCGCAGTTAACCGTATGCAAATTTCCTGAGTCAAACGCCGTTCACCACCCCCTCACCGATGCCCAAATAACTCCATAACATCCTCGACCCCATCTACCTCATCATCCTCATCATCATCAACCATCTCCGCATCCTCGCTCTCACTGCCACTGCCCTCATCATCATCTTCGTCGTCCTCATCGTCATCAACCGCTGTGCTGTCCACCCCCTCACTACCATCACTCCACCCCCCAGTAGCATCAGCAGTAGGATCACTCCTCACGCTCAAGCGACTCGCCCTCCTCACCCTTCCCCTCTCTCTCCACCCTGGCAGACCACCCGGTAATCCAGCCGGTAGGCCAGCCGTACCCAGGCCCTGACTACTCGGCCCACCACCCACCCCCGCCACATCCAGCCCCTGCAGATAATACCGCATCGGACTCAAACTCCTGCTCAGCGAATCGAACATCAACCCCGAGAACTTGCCGAATTCAGGCATATTGGGTAGATTCGGGAGCCCGAGCTCGGGCATGTTGGGCCAGTAGTCGTCCATATTGGGCATGTTGGGCAGATTAGGCATTCGCGGGAGCCGGGGCATCTCTGGTAGATTTGGCAAAGTCGGTAATGTGGGCGTAGAGAACCGTGGGGTGGTGAATGAGGGACGCCGGGGCTCATCGTCGTCGCGGACGAAGTACCGGCGTGGGGAGGGGAGGCCGTTGGACGACGGTGTGCCCGGCGAGCCAGGGGAGGCGGGGACAGCGAGGTAGGATGCAGGTGAGCCGGGCACATCGAGCGCGCTGTCCACGCGAGCGTCTTCGGCGCCTATGCCTGCGTCGCGGAGGACGGCGTTACCGGTTAATTCCGATTCGTGTGGGATTTGTTGCTGCCGCATCAGTCGCTCGGTCTCGGATTCGACGTGTCCGGCTGCGGGAGCCATTTGGTTGGTGTTGTAGCTGTCGCAGTGCTGGCATTTGAGGCCGAGCCAGTGGAAGGGGGTGGAGCAGCGGTTGTTGCAGTCGTTGCAGCCGATCCAGACGTTGCGGGGGCGGCGCGGGGTGGGTGATTGGGTGCCGTTCGTGTCGGGCATTGTTTCGGGAGGGGCGGCGTGGTCTACGATGTGTGGGAGGAGACCGCCGAGTTCTTCGTCGTCTTCGGGCATGGGTTGGGCGCGGATCTCGTCGTCGATTTTGCGCCATTGGAGTTCCATGTTTACTGCGCTCTTGCTGCAGACGGGGCATTTGTAGGTGACGGCCATGAGGTCTTTGTAGCATTCGGCGTGCATGTAGTGGCCGCAGGGTAAGCTGACGACTTTGGCGCGCGATGCGAACATCTCGTCCAGGCACAGCGGACAGGCGCCCTTGGTTGCGTTCTCCACACACGTATGTGCGGCCGAAGTCGCTATCGAGATACAGACGTCGCATTTTCTGCAGTGCACGAAGTCCTTGCCCAGTCCTTCTCCCAGCCGACAGATACCGCATTCGTCGCAGTGGTATATGCGTTTGTTGCTGTCGTTGTCCCAAAGCTTGCACTTCGGACAGAAGTAGTATGCTGCGTATTCTCCACAGTTCTCGCAAGTCTCTGCAGCAGGCTGCGGAGTGTGGCAGAGCATGCACATCATATTCCGGGTCATCTTGCGGCGCAGACTATGTGGGAAGGGCAGGTCGTGTGACTGATCGTGGCAGTAGCGGCATGGGAACCAGCGGTGGCAGTCGAAGCACTGCACTTTGACGTTGCGTTTGTAGTGCATGCAGCCTAGGGCTATGAAGTCGTCTTCTTCGATGCTCTCGTCGGCGTCGTCCTGTGGAGGTGGATTACTTCGCAGAGGGCTGAAGGAGGGTTCGAGATCTCCGGGCCGGACGTTATACGGATTCAACGGATCGATTGGGAGAGCAGCCAGTCCTACGTCGAGTGCAGCAGGCTCCTCGCTGAGATGTTTGCCTTCATCCAACGACATGGGCGAGACATTGCCGGCGGTTCCGTTGCGCGACACATAATCCTGCACCATCAAGTGATGCATCCGCATAGCCTTCTCTTCAGTCGATATAGCCAGTTTCTTGATTTGCTGTAATTGTTGCCGCAGTTCGTCCATGCCATCGTTTGCCGGCAGCGAAGAGTCCATCTTGTCTCTACCACCATCCGCCAGATCCATCTCGTGCTCGCTGCCACCTCCGCCAGACCTGAGCGACATCTCGTCGGCCTCACTAACAAAATCACGGTTCCGTAGATCTTCTTCCACTTCTCGGGCTGGGTTTATACTCATGCCCTGGCCAGCCCAACCCGCCGCACTCCAGAACGCAGATGACCCTTCGAACCTCGACACCGACAGACGTCCGCGAGCATAATTCCCGCCGATCAGCTCATTCAATACATCCGCAGCACCGTCGTCGTTGGTCGAATCAGGCGGGTATGTCGCAGTGCGATCCCTCGAAGTCGTGTGATGGTAATTTGGCAGAGGCGTGGTGGTATTCGGCTCTGTCATCTGATCCGAACTCTGCACTCCGCTCTGACTTTCACGTGAAAGCACAGTGGAAGCCCGAGCTTCAGCCTCCTCCGCTCGGTCACTGCCACTGCCACTGTGGCGAGCGGCAACGACATCCCCATGTTCCCGCATCTGCTGGTCCTCCTCCGCGGGCAAGGGCAAAGTTGCGAAGCGATACGCGGTGCTACGGAGCCATGAGTTTCGTCTACCACTTATTTGTGAATGCTTAACGTGGCCTTGAAATCAAGTTTTGGAGGAAGGAGACGCTTTGCAGGTCGTCATCGCCGGCGGGCAGAGCTCCGGGGCAGATCTCGACAGGGGTGTGTATGCAAAATCTGGATGGCGCTTGTCGCGCACGGTATGCACTGCACGCTACAACATCACCTACCTGACAGGTGGTAACTCACCCTGGGCCCTGGCTGGTCGAGTTGATATACACGTGAGCAAGCCGTCACGCCAGTTGCCCAAACGATCGAAACCTTCAAAACTTTTTGTGGACGAAAATTCCTCTCTATGGGAGGTACGATCACTGTGAACATGACAAGACCCGCATTGTCAACGGGTAGGAGAGAACATGTCCGAGCTACCTACAACTATCTACTGGCTTACCACAGTCGTTCCTGCGGATTGTATCGATTGCCACCAGGACACAGCATAGGTAGGCCCCGAGAAACCACACGCTTCGCATCCAGTCCCGAGGTGCTCCAGACAAGGGTGTCCATTACGTGACAGAGCATCAAGGCAATATCGTCACGAGTAAGCCCTTCGATGGATGTTCGGAGGTCTCTGAGCTCCTCGAACGGGAACCGACCAAACTTATCGCCTATCTCTGTGGTTGCCATATTTCCGGTGAAGCCGTACGTCTTGTTACCGGTCCGAGAATCTGCGATGTCGAGTGCGCTTAGCCCACGACGCAGAACACTTGTCAACTGCTCTCTGCTGGCTCTGTCGACCATGAAAGGCCTGCTTTCAACCTTGTGATCCAGCAGGACGCGGTCGACCATCTCCCCCGCTTGATTCTTGGCTTTATAGATCGATCTACGGACCGAAAACCACTCTGGCCTGAGTAGACAGTCCATGGAGCCGGCATCAGCTACGATCTTCATTGGTGCGGTCTCGGAAGGTCGGGCACACTCCATGATCTGCTGCACAGCGTCACGGAAGAAATTATGTACCGCCATCTGCTTGTGGGGACGCAAGTATTCAGCTAATCCAAGGAGCGTCCAGGGGTAGGTCGCGTAATCCCGTTTGAGCTTCTTGCAAGCTTCGTCGTCAGGCGCGCCTGTCAAAGTGTGCTCGACCGTCCTTCTCGCTGCACCAAGGACAACGTAAGTTGCGGCTATCAGCTCTCCGAGAGGAGCAGTACGGGCACGTTCAAAGTGGTCGTTGTCAATGGCCAGCCATTCGTTCCTTTCGAGTGATCCGAGAACCCAGGCTCCGATTTAGCAAGCCGGACGTGCATCCTGCGCGTCACTATACTGCGGTTGTATCTGCGCACGCATCAGCCCGATCAACAGAGAGGAATCTCAGGCTCGAGCAACTTACGAGGCACTTTCCGCACTGCGAGCCAGCTTGATCCACCTGTACTCTCGTGAGCCCGCGTGAAGCAATGATGGCCAGCGGCAAGATTCTCCTACCATTTCGATACAACCTTTGTGCCAGTTTTGGCAAGGACTCTTGCTCACATGGAGCTTGTCATAGTATTCGGCTGAGCGATAGACTGGGTCACCGGTGTTACTGCTCGAAGATGCCATAGTATCTGGAATTTTGTTGTGGAGGTGAGTGCTTGTGTATCGAGGCTTCTGAAGTATACGAGGCTTTTGGAAGATGCTGGTAAGATGTGGTTTTGCTAACGAATTACTGTCTTCCAGTGTCCTATATAAGGGCCCTCAGGCGCTTGTTTGCTCCTCGAGTCTTTATGACTGCACGATTAATCAAAGATACGTCTGCCTCCCACGATCTGCTGACAGCAAACATGCATCCCGCGGACAAGGCTTGCGCAGAGAGGCGTGCCTCGTTACGGTCCAGCGTTTGTCGCAAGAGAGTGCGCGCAATCGAAAGTTGCTCAAAGGCAGCGGCCCGACTCAACCCGCAGGTAACATATCTGGACTACGTAAGTACTATATACCTACAGACCTACCTTGGTCACTTGAATACCAGGAAGTGAACTACACACCGCTGCATGTCGTGCATGAACACCCACCGTCTCATGCCGGGAATGGTATGGGCGATCGACGGATGACCATATTCTCATCATTGAGTGCGCAGTGGACGTATGCTTCCATCACACGACACAGCATTACTGCAACATCTTGACGAGTGCGGTCTTGCAAGTGCTGACGGAACACATCGAGATCCTCATACGGGTACATGTCATAGGCTGCCTGTATTTCCACCGCTGCGGTCTCGTAAGGATGGCCGGATCCGATGGGATACTTCATCAAGGTTCGATCGACTGCTTCGAGAAGCTCAGGCATCCCGCGCTGGAGGGCGGACGTCAACTGCGGTACATCTGCTCTGTCGAGCATAAAAGGCCTGCATTGAACTTTGGACCTTTTGAGAAGGATACAGTCCGCCATCTTGCGGCTTTGATCTACATCTTCCCGGATTTCGGTTCGAATCAATTCCGACTCTGGCCTTAGGAGACAGTCGATCGCACTGGAATCTGCGCCGATTCTTAGCGGACGGTCCAGCCAGCTAGTAGTGTAGGCCTCAAGCTGCTTGATAATGTCACAGAAGAACGTACACATCGAGGAATGTGGGAAGGACGCTCCTGCGTATAGCGCCAACCCGGACAGAGTGAATGGATACGTCGCATAGTCTTGTTTCAGCTTCTCACAGGCAGCCGTGATCGACGCATTTCCCTTCAAAGTCCGCTTGATTATTTCCCTCATTGCTGCGAGAGCGAGATGCGTGGCTACGATCAGTTCCTCGTTGCTAGCATAATCCACAGGCCTGGGGCGACGCCAATCGATAGGAAACCATGCGCCTTCGCCGATAGACTTGAACACCACACCGACGACTCTCAAGGCTGGGTGTATATCGAGGAAGTTGTCCGCGCGGTCCTTCGATGAAGGTTGATCGAAAAGAATATGATCACCACGCATCTGGTGTTGTCAGCCTACGCATCTCGGAGGTGTTCTCGGTGGCTCACGATACACTCGCGGCACATGAGGCCCTTCGCGTCAGCCTGCTCGATCGTTAGCATCCCGGTTTTCGAACCTTGCGGGAATGGATCATACCCATTCGATGCAGCCCCTCGACCAGCGAGTACAAGGATATCGGATGGGTTTAGCATCGTACGCCTCAATTGTCGATGCGTCAGGCGCACCAGTGTTTGTGCGCTTTTCGATCTCATCGGAGGAAGAAGCCATGATGTCGCAGTGTCGTTCGGAAGGAGCAAAACACTTATGGAACAGGCTTGAGTCCAGTAGAGAAAACGAAGATCCAAATGGGATGTCGTTAAGGGGACGTTCTTGTGCTGACACTTCACTCTCACAGGTCTTCTTTATGAGGCCATCGGACACTGTTTTCAGTTGTTTGGCTCTCGAGTCGCGAGCCATGACTGCACTACTAGTCGAGGATGCGTCCAACAAACATTAGGTACGGACTGCGGTCGAGCCAGCCGTCGTAGCCCATGTTCGGTACTCAGTCACGCTGCTACGCTAACAAGATAGGCAAATGGAGGACAGCGTGACATACTATCGCAAGCTTTAGCGATATGTGACATACAAGATCCATCTCCAGAGCAGCAGGCCGATCAACATCCGGGATCCTAAGACTGAACACGCCTAAGCAACAGCAGCGGCCTGCGTTGACAATGTCACCACATGCATCTCACGAGCAGGTCCTTCTCCCCGATGCATATAGCCACTCCACCTCAATTTCCGAGTTGACAGCGTTAAGGAACCAATCAGTGGCAGTCAAGACTAAAGGTGGCTGTTCGGTTCGTAGGTGACATCACCTGATCTACCTACCTGAGCTCGTCGAGGCTTGATAGATGGCTACTACCAGTTCGTTTCTAATCCACGTTGCCGGGATCGACCGTCGCCTTTTTTTCCACGGACCGGTATACATCGTATGCGACTTTCGTGATTCGCCGCGAGTCCAGCTCGCTTGGCGCAGAGCTCGAAGATTCTGGATAGTTGTAAGGTCCTCAGGACCCGACATTCCTGCTTTGCATCTACGATCGTTAGCTGGCCCCGGTGTCCGCGATAAATCGTCCGTCTGTCGCCCACACTACTCTTGATGTATGCTGCGCCCTTCTGGTCGACCTGGTCGTCGATAAGTCCTGCCAGTATGACTTCAAATGTGAGACGTTCTCACCCATCTAATACAGCCTTGAGTACAGTGGATGCAACAAAACTGGCCAAACTTGGCTCATGATAAGTTGTTGCTGCGGAGAAGTGTTGTTTTGCGTCTACATGCTCGGACCCGAGGTTTGTAGAGGAAGGCTTGCGGTCGTCTTTCGACGATGACTAGAAATCTCGAGCATGGGTCTACAAACATGTGGGTTGAACGGGTCAAGCTCTCGTTGTTGGCCAGCCTGTGAGTACATCAGGTTAGCAAACAACGCCTTAAGCAGCGGCACTGTATATGAAGACTCGTCCGAAGTGCTAACCAGCACTCTACAGCGGTGGCCTGAAAGTTATTTAAGAGAGTGGTAGCGCTTGTTTGAGCTCAATCCCTCGCCAAATGAAGCTATCGACTAACTTATTACACCATTTGGAAAGGAAGCTCTTGGATTATACACCTTACCAATCGGGGATATGCCTCTGACTCACGCTGGAACAGGCACAGGTAGACGACCGGTAACCACACGCTCTTCTCTTACAACTGGAGTGGCGAAAGCGAGGGATTCCATAACCCGACAATAGAGGGTAGCAACACCATCCCGACTGTGGAACTGCAAGTAGAGCTCCAGCGAGTGGAGTGGCCTAGCTGGATACTTCATATAGCCGGAGACGATCTGGTCGGCCACGTCACGTTCCAGGCTCTCTCCAAGCCGCGTTGTGTTGGCTACTCGCCTTGCTGATTCCTGGAGTTCTATCAAACCAGTTTGGAGAGCGACTAAAATTTGAGTCCTAGTAGCTCTGTTGATCATGGAACACTTACATTGGACCTTTGATCCATCCTCGAGAATGACCTTAGCCATCTGCTCTACCTGGTCCGTTGCCAGCCGGATAGCTTTTCGAATGTGGAATGTCTCAGGCCTGAGTAGGGAGTCCACCGAGTTCGAATTTTGCGGATCACCATAGGCCCAGGGAGATTAGGCTCCGCATAGAGCTTCAGATGATGCACGATCTCTTGGAAGAAGAATAATGTTGCTTCTCGGGAGCTCTCATGCAGATATTCCGACAGACCTGGTAGGGTGATGGGATAGGATGCGCAGTCCGCTCGGAGTCTGTGACACCCGTTCTGGGCCGAACAATCCGCCATGTTTACGGTCCCTTCGATCGTGCTTCGCATCGCCTGGAGGACTAGATGCGCAGCAATGACCAGTTCCGGATGCGCTATGTTCTGTACACCGTCCCACTCTTGGGCGAACCAGGTACTGCGACTGAGCGATGTCCGTACGGAGTATGCGGTCTTCAAAGCCGGGTACGAGTTCGAGTCATTCTCGGGTTTCTTTGACGAAGCCGGAAGATCATACGGGCCCCTGGAGCCAACGGGTCTTCCTTTGAACTAAAAAGGTCAGCTGAAACTTGCCAGAAGAGTGCAACAACATCGTTAACTTACGATGCAAGGGTCACATGACGCACCATTCTGGTTGAACCTACCGGATTGTTAGCTCGATCGATAGTTCAGCTTGATGCTAGTCTCAAGATGTCCCTACCCATCTGATGCAGCCTAAGCTCCAGTTGTAGCAGCAAAACTGGTTATACTTGCCAGCGTCGTAGCGGCTCATAGTTGGCTGAGCGGAGGTGGTCGTGTCGACTATGGAAGTCACTGCTGGGAAAAGGTCATATACTTTAGAGTATCTAAAGTCAGGGCTTCGGAAATTTGGTGGTGGTGAAGCAGGAAAGGGATTTCTGGAAAGATGAGCTACTGAGAAAGATGTCAGAGAATGTCGTTGTGCTAAGAAATACTTGGCCGGTTGGAGACTTATATACTGGATATTGGGGACATCTTCTGGCTCCTGGATAGTGACTGGATCAGTTGTCGGTGATGCGTCAGCAAAAATAGGGTTCTCGCTCCGCCAGGTCATCGGCGGTCATGATCGCGGTCGGAGTAAGCAAACAATGCTGAACCCATACGTGCTCTGGGATGGTATGGAAACGGAATCATAGGTGCTTCAAAACTGGAGACTCTGCCTTGTGAGTAGCCGTTGTGAGTGATATCGGTATATGGAAACTAGAGACTAAATTCACCGGCCAGAGAAGCCTACCTACCACTCACTGACCCCAACTATAGAGCACCAACCGGAGGGGATATATCAGTCCCGTGTTCCATTGACACGAAATCGTTACAGATTAAACCCCGGCAAGTCCAATGAACTTGGTGTTGGATAGTCCTCCGGTGGGTCACGAATAACGACACGTCTCTCTTCGACGACTGCCGTGCTATGGGAGATGCAATTATACAGTACGCAGCATATCCAGCGGCCATCCTGAACGGTGTACTTTTTCTCGGTCAAACGCTGAATCAATTCGACACCCTGTGTTGGCCAGGATCCGTACCGGGTCTTGAGCTTCGCTGCTGCCCTGTGTTCCGTCGTCTCTTCGGCACATTGACTTAGCGTCAGTTCAACAGCTTTGCTCAGTTCAATCAAACCAAAACGGAAAGCGTCAAACATGTAAGTTGGTTTGTCATCGGCCAACAACCAGTGCCTGCACTGGACCTTGGATCCCTCGTTGAGAACAAGTCCGGCCATCCTCATTGCCTTTTTGGGAGCATTCTTGATAGCTAGCAAATGCTCGTGCCACTTGGGGCGTAGCAAATCGTCGATGCAACTAGCAGGAGTGGCTATAAAACCGTGCCCAAGCCACCGTTGTGGAGTTTCATTCAGGGTATATTGTGCAATCATCCTCATCACAGCCCTGACGAAGTCCATCCGTCCTGCCTGTGAAGTACGGTGGAGATAATCCCAAAGACCCGGTAGTGTCTGAGGAAATGATGAAGGCCCGAGGATCCTCTCGATCTTGCTACAAGCCTCGAGCTGACTCTGGTCTGTTTTCGGCATCTCTCTAGTATAAGAGGTTATCTTTCTCATGGCGACCATGCCTTGGTAGGCAGCAATGACCAGCTCCTCTTCACCTGCACCGTCAAGATTCTCGGTGGCGACATACAGAAATCGGCTCCCTCCAAGCACCGATACAGCGAGCTTGAATGCTGGGCGTGTATCCAGGTCGTTCAATACGGAACCTCCGGGTCCCTGAATTAGAATCGTTCAGCTTGATCGTAGAACAGCAGCTGCCTGATTAGTGCTTACATCACATATAGGGCACTCCCCGCCGTCTGTCGTCGTCTGCAGACGTGTTAGTACGAGACTGTTGCGAGCGCATCTTGGTGCACTCACCCAGTTCAGGCATCCTGTGATCCAATTGCAACATCCATACTGGTTGATTGGTCCGAGTTGTCAGCATCGAAGGAGTTGATCAGCGACATTGCTAGGCGTCAAAGCTGCTGTGGTAAGAATGGAAAGTAAGTGGACCGAGATCAATTAAAAGAGTATGCTTGAACAATCGAGATCAGTATTATGGTGTTCGAAAAGTACCTCGAAAGTCCGCTCATATATAGGAGAAATCGGTCGTCGCTTGCCCCCGAGTCGGTGACTGTGAGCAAACATCTACTGGCGTACCACAAGTGAGCAAACACTTACTCTCATAACAATTTGCGTTCAGTCACTGTCTCCGAGTCCCGCTCAAACATCGACACATTTCGGTTGTCTGTGAGAGTCCGTCGCTTCGTGACAGCCCGTCGAAGGCAGCATGGCATTGGTGACACTTGTGACAGACCCGATTCGTCGTCGCATGGTTGAAAAGAAGAAGGACTAGTTCTTTGAGAGGATAGATACCCAGTCTGTGGGCTTCTCAACTACAACCTACCTGGTGATGGTTCTGGAAACCCCTGAGACTCCTCCCTTTCACATCGGGAATCTATCAGGTGGGCCTTTCAGCACCTCCGCCAGTCCCCGTCCGCGAGAAGTGCTCTGAGAGATGTTGTCCATAACATGGCAGAATATCATGATCATTGTGGTCCTGCTCGATTCTTCGTCTGATGATGAGAGGTAGCCAACAATGTCCTTGTACTCCTCGCATTCCGACTTGAGCTCCATGGCGACATCGTACTGTGGCCCCATAGCATACTTCTTCAGCGTTCGCGCAATAGTTGCATCCAGTGACACCAGACCTCGGCGTAGTGCTTTACCGACATCTTCTGTGCTAACATTCGCTAGCATGGAGGGCCTGCACTCGACTCCAGAGTGCTCGTTCAACACAAGGCTCGTTATTTCGTAGACTGCTCTTGGTCCAGAATGCCAGATGATTTCACGATGCTCGTGCCACTCGGGTCTTGGTAAGCTATCAATTAGATCAGCAGGGACGTTAACATAAGCACGCCTCAGTGGATCCGCGGAGTCTGCCACAGTGTAATGGACAATCTGTCCGAGTACAGATCCGAGGAAGTCTTTTCTTGCTGCAGCAGAGGGCCGACTCAGATATTCCCACAAGCCAAGCAATGTTTCAGGGTATGAAGCATAGAAGGCTGAGACACCTGGCGCACGGATACACCTGACGCACGATTTTAGAAATTTTATTTTTTATATATCTCGATAACTATTAAGTATTATAACTACATATTTTAAGATAAGATACTACTATCCTAGATAGCTCATTATATAATAGAATATCTTAATAATTACTTAGATAGCATTCAATAATAAAGAGTTAAATAAAGTTATAGGATTTCTATTCCGTTAATAGCTTAACGAGTATTAATCTATATATTATAAGATTAAGTGTTATTATAAATTATAATATATTTTTAGAGTATATAAGATAATAATATAATATATATCTATTAATAGCCTTATAATAGCTAGTAAAGCTAATTAGTATTCTATAAGCTTTATAAGCTTATTTCTATTATTATATTAAAGTATAAAAGCTTATAACCTCTATATAACTAAGATATATAATTAATGTTATAATATAAAGTAGAAATATTTATTAATTATAAGCTATATACTATATAAAACCTAAATATTAGTAAAATATCTAATATTAATCTAACTATAGGAGTAATAGGTAATATAAGTATTTTAAATATATATTAACTAAATAATATATATATTTCTTTATCTTAATATTAAAGTTTATAATATTAAGCTAAATCTACTAAATTATAGCTTAAGAT